>WOGO01006251.1:0-16282 GCA_015342085.1 Leptinotarsa defecta
AACATGTTATTTCAAGTGTTTGCTAACATTTTTTTCTCAAGCGTACATGCACTTTTTATAATAACAAGATTTGTTTTTTCTTGAGACAATAAACATATATCTCATTATCTGATACGATAAGTTTTCAAGTAGAATCCCATTCAATTTTTTGAAAAACTTACTTCCGGCTTTTCAAAACTCCATACCTTCTGAACGAGTTGATATTGTCAACCTTTTCAATAAGATATCACCCAATTTTCTTTTCCATTGAAAAATGTCAGGGGATGACATGCCTCTTCAAAGGGTTAAGGGATTTGCAATGGTTTTTGGATCGAAACTTGTTTCCCTCTCGAACAAACTTTTGCGAAAAGTTTTCTCTCTGGCAAATATACCTTGTAGTACATTTTCCATATCCCACTCTGTATACTGAGGATATAAACTTCTTATATACCCAGTTACTATGGGATATATATGGTTTATTATTTTTACCATTACTGACTTTACACAATTGAAAAAATTAAACTAAATCTACTGAAGAACTTGAGAAAACAAGCGTTACAAAATATTCTGTTTTCTTCATTGAGAATGAAATAAGTGTAATTTTTTAAACTTTCTGGACTAAATAAATGAGTTATGTTCTTTTTAAAAGTTTGGAAAAAACTCTTATGGCCTATATTTTGAGGGGAAGTTCGAATTTTTGTTTAAACATGAAGGTAAGGGTCTAAAACCATTCAAAGTTTATCAACAAAATACTTTGAACGCCTACTTGAAAATTTACTGGATATACGAATATTCGAAATCTCAAATTTGGTATTCTCAAGTCAATATTCGTCTCAGATCACCGTTTTATGCATAATAGCAAAAGATAAGTTGTTTCTTATGTAGTTTAGATTTGAAAAAATTGCATGAGTACTTTGTAACGAAAATACGTTGAATACCTGTCGTAGTATTAGCCAAGAATGATGTCCTTTTTGTCATAAGGTGGAAATTTTAAAAACTGAATGAAAACTGTGACAATCTCACTTCATATCATTTACATCTAACTTACCACTGGCATGGGGCGTGGCATGGAAAATAGACCACCAAATGCTGACCAGAGGGAGAGACGTTGACATAACAGCTATGGTATAAACAGCTGACTGAGACAATATCAAGAACTTCATAGATGACACCACGAAGAGTATGTAGGAGACCAAGAATATCCAGGAGAAGATGAGAACATTGCCACACTGTGACTGTCCGGTTACGTTCAGAGTGTGGGGTTTTTCAAAATGGCATAAGAAACCAGTGAGGGTGTAGTTCCAGAATTCAGTTGCGTTCGATCCCTAAAATCAATCAATTAAAAAATTTCAGACTGAGATTCAAAAATCTACAAACACATGTTCACTGGCATCTATGAACATACACTTTCTTGCTTTCATAAATGAGCAAAAAAGTTACTGCATGGTATAAACCACTGAAGAGCTCAATTAGTCACTATCTGTGACTTTCACAAATTTGGCCTACGAATGAAATGAATGAGTATTAAAATTTCATTTCTTCGATTATTTATTTTATTTGTATGCAACATTCGTGAATACGAAAAGTTACTGACTAATAAAGCTCCACAGCGGTTTATATTATGCAGTAACTTTTTTAGATGAAATTTTCAGTTTGCCCAAATTGATAAACTACGGTGAGATCACTATATTTGGACTCCTAAAGTAATATTCAACAATTTGTTTAAAAGTGGTTGACAATATTTCATGGTGAATTTTACTAGTTTGGACTTCCATTGTCTTACATGATTCTAATAGTAATAATGATAATATTCATTTCTTTGGTTGAAAAGTACAGTTGACAGAAAGCAATGCACAATAAACAAAGAAAATGTCAATTATAAAAGTAAATGTAAAAACATATAAATGTAAATAACTACATGTAACCATATTATAAAAGTCAGTCCAAATAATATGTAACTATGTTATAAGTAAGTCAAAATAATATAAACAACACAATAACATAAACAGTGATAAACATGCATAAGTAATAAAATTAACATATTAATATAAAAATGTAAATGTAACTAGTTATAGACCATAAAAAAGCCAATAAATATAATCAACACACAATTTGTCAAGTATTGAAAGTAAACACTTCAACCAAATGTGCTAAAGCTCAAGATTTCAGGTTAGTTGATTGGTGAATTCTTGAATGGTGTAACAAGTCCTTTGAAGTAGCATTTTTTTCAGCTGACTTTTGAACACATTAATATTTGGGGAATTCTTAAGAGCTATTGGAAGCATCTTGCATAATTTACACCCACTGTACTCTACGCTTTTTTCATACAAAGAAGTTCTATTAGCGTTTGGTACGATTAGATCTTTCAAACGAGTATTGTGGTTATGATTTAGAAGAGAGGACTGAAAATTGGATTTATTTTTGAAAACGTATGTTTTGAAACTGTTTAAAAGCATCTCTACATGAATCACGGTACCTTAGCTTAGCATTATTCTAACTGCATATTTCTGGAGGAGAAATATCCTTTCAACAGAAGCACTCATACCCCAATTGAGAATGCCATATCGAAGGTGTGAATGGAAGTTAGCATAGTACAATGTTAAGAGTATACTAGAGCTGCAGTGATTTGACATGAATCTAATGGAATAGCAGCTTTTCTTCAGTTTATTACATAAGGTATCAATGTGTTGATTCCATATTATTTTTTTATCTAGAACAATTCCTAGCATATTTACAGTTTCTACAGGACTAATTAATTTTTCACTATTTTCATATAGTATCACATTCGAATCCCTTTGACCACGTCTGCTGAACAATATGGTGTTAGTTTTAGATTTATTGAGTTTCAAATTGTTCTTTTCAGCCCACAATATGATTTTATCATATATATCCTCAGCAGTTTTATGGAGTGCCTCCATGCCTCCAATCAAAATATTGTATCGTCAGCATAACTTGTAACGAATACTGAGTTTGTTTTACTGATGAACGTAATTAGATCATTAGCAAATAACGAGAAAAAAAAGGGGTCTAAATTCGATCCCTGGGGAACTCCCTGCTTTATATCACAATCATCGCCTGATTTGAAATCTGTGAAAGAACGAATAAAATTAAAATGAATAGCTGAAAATTTCAATTATATTAAATAATAAAAAGTGTATTGAAATTACAATAATATAAAATTAAAATAAGCAAACCATATCATATTATATTAGAATCATTCTAGACAATGGAAGTCCGAACTAGTTAACAAGTTAATATTGATCATTCACTTGAAATTTTTACAGATTGTTTTCTACGTATCAGATATGATTCAAACCATAAAAAACATTTGACATTAAAATATTTGAAGAAATAAAGTATAAGAGTTGAGTTGCTGAACTGGATTTTAAAAAAGCTTTATTTGGCAGTATTTTGACATTTCAAAATATTTACAATTATTTCTTGTGAAAAAAAGCTTTTTGGTTTTCTACTTCACCATCATCAAACAATACAAAAAAAAACAAAAAATCGTAAACTATTTTTTGTTTGATGATGGAAAAGAGAAAAGTCGAAAAGCTTTTTCTTACAAAAAAAAACGAATTTCTCGTCTTCACTTTTCAATTTATATAACGAATTCTGACTCACCTTTCCAATTTCTGGAATTAAATCTGTCCAGAACATCAATAATATGAAAATTAGTCCAATAATATGCATCCACATAGCTAAATGTATTACGCAACATTTCTTAGAGCAAGTTGAACTTTCTGAGGACCCATTTCCAACGAAACGAGGAGTTGAAGTAGCATTGGTATTGGGGAATGATACGGATCTGGATACTGTACTGAGAAAAGTCGAAGGAATTACAATATTGTTGTACCCCTGAAATTAACATAAAAAGAAGATTTGATTGTTCAGTAAACAACAATTATTAATTGTTGATTTGTTTAAAAATTGAAAAAATGCAAAGGGAGTCAACTGCTACATTTTGCAGTTGTCCTCACAGACCATAATGCATTATGGTTCGTTACTGAGACTTCAAAATATAATTTTCATCCTCTCAGTTAAGACACATACCACTGATGATATTTCTGCCACACCAGCAGACGAAAAGTTTGGTACTTCATGTTCAATTCAACCACGGCCTACTAGCCTAGATTTTGTTCTCTTCAATCATAACTCTGGTTGTGAAAGCCTATGTTCTTATAACATACTGCACTGTTAGGGGTTTCGGTCTCAAATCTTATTCTATCGATGGTGGGTGTGGCCTCAATTCGTGTTTTGTTTACTGAGGGTAGCCAGATTTGATTTATGTTAATTTCGTCTTCATCTCGATAAAACTGTTTCTACGTTTTTGAATTTGTATTGCCTATTCTATTTCAAGAGTAGTGAAGATGGAATTAACATAAATATATTCAAATATATCTTTATATTGTTTTTTTTGTATTATTAATAAAGCCAATTTATTATTATTATTTTTATAAATGAAGTCTGGTTCCCAAGCCAATTAACCTAACAAATAATAATGAAGCCACTGCAGGAGGAATGAAATTTCATACTGGAACCCCAAATAATATAGTATATACTAGATAAGTAGAGCAACACGGCAACAAAACAGTTATGTTATCGCTTGTGATAATTAACATTTTAACATTAACATTACATTAATTTTATTCATCATGAAATCCACATAATTAAAATTACATACATTGAATGTTTAATTATTTTCTTTGGCATACGTTATAAGTTGCAGAATATATAAACTTGGTAGTGTTAGAATATTTTCTTTTTTAAAAACCTCTTTACACGATGATGTTGGGGTCATTTTGTGCATGGCTCGTAATATTCGTTTCTGGACTGTAAAAACTCTATTGATATGTGTTGATGAACCCCAAAATATTAAGCAATATTGAATAGTTGACTGCACCAATTCATCCAAGCAATGTTTACCACATTGTCATATTTTATTTGTAATCAAGATTTTTCAATCTATTTTGGCAATGCCCATATATGAATTTTCTTTCCTGAAAACTTATTCTACTAAATCAATTACCATTTCAATATTCGTCAAAATATATCTGTCTAAGAGAGAAAAGTATGCTGCAAACAATGCCAGGCCTGCAATGTATACAGTGGTCCAGATAGCATGGGTCTGCCAATTCCAAGGACCTGTATCTTCTGATAGTCTTTCACGTTCATAACCTCTACACCTGAATTCATCGCAGAGCCCATAATCGACAGCGATGAACAAACCTACGATTATGGTAGTTGTAGAGAATATTCTTTGAAGACCCATTACTGTAAAGAAATAATCAATAAATTAAACAGAAAAGAAACATTACAATTTTCAGCAGTCATTGAGGTACACACATATAAACATAAACATGATTTTACAATATAAAACATATTTACATATTGAAAAATGAATTGTGCTATGGTGTACATACATTTTGCTACGAGGTACATCTTCATTTTCTGCAAATTGAAGACATTTTATTGAAATCTCTTTTTTGAATATATAGTTCATACTTCGGAAGTATATAGATCAGAAAAAGCCAGCAAATTCAATAACTTGTATAATTCTCTGGAGCTGTGTTTGTCTGAGATATGGTTCTGAGGATATTTTTTTAGAAAATAATATATTGTGTGGCATGTGCCTTCCGTTGAGATATTTTATAAATTTTTAAGCAAATAATTTTATGAATTTAGAGTATTAACGAGCTTACCACAGTAAGTATTTCAATTTAGAGTACTATCAAAATGTATACCAAGATACGGGCAAGTGAACTCAACTATTGGAAACATCCAAATTGTGTCCAGGACATGCTTTATGAATATTTTGGAATTGAAGAAATTGTGCTTTTTCAGTATTGAGATGAAACGAGTTGAGTGTATCATTGCATTGGTCCCTAAGAACTGTATGTAACTGAAAGAATTACAAAGGTATACTGTTAAATGAATATCATACATCCTCATATCCATGTTGAACTTCTATAATTGAAGTGAGTGCAGGGAACTCTAATACTATTTTTATCTTATTGATATTGGTATCTGATCTGGCAGTTCTGGTATGTGAGAGTAATATTTGTTTTGGAGTTAGGCAGAAGTTATTGTACTCTTTTGACATATCTGATTTTTTTTAAATATACATTGAATTAGTTTGAAAGTCTGTTCAAAAATTTTTGAAAATACTGATGGTACTGTGATGAGTTTTTAGGTATCAATACCTACCAACCTATCAATACCTTTTTCCATTTATGAGATTTGTATAATATTTTAAAGAGACTACTTACGTTTTCTGCAGAAGAAAAAATAATACAGCAGCGAAAACACCAGCACAATTCCTTTTATTGGGTCTTGCAAGTGACAAATTACTCTTTTTCTATCCAAGGCATAAATTATCATGAAAGCTGCGAGGAAATACACCACAGTTATCTGCATGAGTCTGGAAAATCTCACTGGAAGACTCAATATATTGATAATTCTGTATTTCTGGCATAGACACTTGACAACAGCCATCATTACAAAAACCACCAAAGACAAAGAGGTGCTTGTGAAAATCATCGAATAAGCATTGCCACTGATATTAACATCGTCTAAATAAAGAGGCAACACAATCAACATCGAAGTTGAAGCATAAATTAATGTTAACTTTGTAATTATGAATTCCAATTTGGAGTGACTAAAATAATTGAACGTGTTCCTGTAAGTTTCCTCTGGCTTGTCGATTGGAAGACACTGATCCTCAGTTTCAGAAAGGGATTCATCGTCAGTGCATTGCAATAGATCATCATGATCATCATCTTCCATTTGGAAAATCTATAAAATAACTGGGAGTTACCTCATGAAACGCTGGTATAGGGTAGGTTAAAAGGTAAACTGTTGCATTGTGAAATTTTACTTACATGTTGTATGATTCTTTCTACTCAAGAACAATTAAATGTATAATGTTTCAGTTTCTCTAATTCACAATATTTATCTATACAAAAAAATGCAACTGTCAGTGTCAGAGTCCTGCTGTCAAATTTAAATAATATTTTTGCTTTTAGTTGCGTTCTGTTGGCACTAATCCAAGAAAGAGAAGTCTGTTTTTTTTATTCTTTCAAATGATCGATGTTGTCCTCAGACATCCCAAACAGTTATATGATGGAATCGGCCGATACTTGATGAAAATCCATAACTAACGTATTCACAATAAAGTGTTTTTCGAATACGTTATCCCAAACAGTGCAAGAAGTTTTTCAAAACATGTCTCTCAAAAACATTCAGAATCAGAATTGACCTTAAATTTCAATAACCACCCATAATGAGGATCTAGAAGTACTTTCGACAACTGTACACACCTCTGCAACTTTTGATGCTTTATAAAGCTCAGATCAGACCTTTTTTGGAATATTGTTTTCATGTTTGGAGCTCTGCTTCTAAGCATACCCTGAAGCTGCTGGATTCCATCCAGAAAAGAACCGTCCCCCTGATTGGAGACGCGAACATCACTTAAAACCTTGATAGTTTGGAACATCGAAGAAAAGTTGGAGATTTGTATATTTTCTATACATACTTTCACGGGAAGTGTGCAAGTGACTTGGCACATTTAATTACACCAAGAGCAGTACATATCAGAAATACGCGACGGACTGTGGCTGCTCACAGTTTTGAGGTTCAACTCAGTACATCTCGAACTTCACTGTTTAAGAAATATTTCATTTGGAGAACTAAATTTATATGAAATAAACTTACTGAGAACGTTTTTCCAAATGAAGTTATTCTTCAGCGATTCAAATCCAATGTGAATCACTACTTTCACACAGGCATTGCTTTTAGAGCGCCTTAAGAATTTTCCTATAGTGCTTGTGTTTTGTCCTTGGAAAAAATTGATATTATAAATAAATGTATAAAGGCTTTATACATTCATTACAACAAAAAAATATATGAAAAATGGAAAATAAAACTTTCTGTTTTATTTCTCATTTTTCTGTTTTATTTCTCATTTTTCTGTTTTATTTTTCATTTCTCATGAAGATTGAAGTAAATATACATACAAATACAAGGTTGTCCTTATTTATACCCTACCTCTGCAGGGTACCCTATGCTTTAATTATCTTAAATTAATTTTACAATGTTGCCTCATCTGATGGTCAGGTAAATCTTGAATATTACTGAAGTTTTTTCCCCACACCAAACCGTTATTTTAATACCTCGACACGTGTTTCGATCACCAAGTGATCATCTTCATCTTGAAGATGATCACTTGGTCAAACTATTGGTCTGGTGTTGAGAAAAAAATTTCAGTAATATTCATCACTAAACCAAAAGTTCCAAAGAGTGCATCACAAAAATCAGGTAAATCTGATACATAAAATATTATTTCAATAAGCTATATAGTATACTATTAAGTATTGGTCCACCAACGTTCGCCGTTATTCATAATATTATCATGTTGACTTATTTCTACCTGTTGCCTGTTGCAGATAATTCATGCTTTCAATCAGTTACGTGATAAAAAGTCATACATTTTTTTTGTAGTCACATGATGATTATTTATTGTATTTGATATTCGTTTATAGTTCGAAATATGAATCGATTTTTTGGTCTTACTTTGATTTATGAACGTTTTCCAAGTTTAACTCAAACGGAAATTGGTTGTTATTTTAATGAATAATCAGAGTTTATTTCATGACAGCACAAATTCAAAATTATGCTAATCTATAATCTAATTTGATCCAAATATCAACAAATCATTTTTTTCAGGTTAAGAAAAAAATTAAGGCTTGGGGAGCTGATGATGAGAGGGGGAGCTTGTAGCTACCCTTTCAATTTGACGTTATACTCTGATTATAGAATTTTCTTCGTTTGTCATATAGGCTTGAATTTTGTCTGCGAAATTACCAAAAATCATGTGATCCATGCACTGAATATATCATTATTATGAATAGTCATGTCAAATATATTTATAGGCGTTGGGAAGTATAAACAGAATCTTCAAGAGCACTAGACCACATGACAGTGGTGAAAGAAAATACTGCGAAACGCCATTTGAATATCATCGACTTTTTAAAATTTATCAGTTTAATTGGTTTCATTACTTCCGCCTCAAATTTATTTCTACGGCACAGCGTCCATTTCATCCCTGTATCTTTTGGGTGAAGACCTGTCCAAGTTGGCTGAAACGCAGACCTAAATCATTTTATTATTGTGATAATTACATGAACGTACCAAAACGTAATGTTTATTCAGACAATGAGGCATTTTAGGCTATTAAAAGTTGTTAGATGAACACACGTTCTGAAATGGTGACATAGTCATCAAAATGTTTGACTATTTTTATTTGATACTGTTTCAGTGCACACAAAATATCGTGTGGTAACCCTGGTTTTGTAGTTTAGTGTCGATTTGAGAGCCGTCAGTTGGCATTACATTATCTTTACTGTGCATGTGGTTTATATGTTTATGTAGTCAGAACATAACCTAATTTAATGATTGAGTTTCAGAATAACATGGTGCTAGTAGTTTTGCTACTTTTTTAAGGCATTGGAAACTCTTTAGAGTAGAGTATATGGTAAATGATTTATGCCAGAACATTGCAGCGGAATAATAATTCAATTTTTAGATTTGGACAGGAAGTTATAGGGAAGAATTATCAGAATGAGTACCTCTTTGGCAGAGCAACTGCAGAATTTGGCTCTTCCCCAGACAACTGCAATAAAGAGAGATAAAAAACGCGCTTCGCTATTATTCGACCCCAAGGAAGCAGCGGGACTTAAAAGGGAAACCGTTTACCAGATAGGATTAGAAGGTCTGGAAGAGCTCATTCAGAAAAATGAGGTGTTCCAACAATTTCATGACTCCTTGTTTCATTTAACTGCCAAGGACTTTGAGAGGTCCGTACAGACTGCCGAAGCCAACGAGAAACTAGACAAGCAAATTCGTAAGTTCTTATGTCTGTTATCTCCTTACTTTTTACTGAACTGCACACACAAAGCCTTGGAGTGGATGATAAATAGATACTCTATACAGGAGTACAACAGAGAAGACTTGTTGATGCTGTGTTTGCCTTATCACGAATCCAACATTTTTGTCCGGCTTATCCAACTTGTGAAGATCAAGGATTCTAAAGACAGCTTCTACTTCCTGAAAGCCCTGCAGAAAACAGGAGCTCATTTACCTAAACAGAGCTTATTGAATCATGCAGCCAGCAATAGCGGTTTCCTGAAATTCGTTTCTAAATATATTACACAGCTATTGAAACACCACGACAAGCCGAACTTGCTCACCGTTGCTTTCAATTTCGCCTGCACGGTTTTTCTTGGGGCCTTGGAGTACTCTGATACAATCACCGAGGACCAGGTATCTCAAATGCTGCCCCTATTGTTGAAAGGGTTGAATTCTCCAATAGCAGACTTCTGTGCCGTTTCTTATGTGGTAACCTCAATGCTGGTGACGAAAACTACATTATCAGCTAAGCTCTTGGATAAGTTTGTTGAGAAAATATCCGAGCTCAAAGTTAACGGACTTAAATCTGAGGCTTGTTTGATTCTGGTGATTATTTATCAAGCACAAAAACACTACAAGCAGATACCTCCAAGTGCTGTAGGGAATTTGTCTGAAAGAGAGTGGTTGCCAAAAGAATTGCACCTTCTAAACAGTTCTGGATGTCTAATCTACCCATTTTTGGAGCTGATAGGGAATCGATTTACTGAAGAGGGGATACATAACGATCTTAAATTGGCTAGGGATATGGTTACAAACTGCTTGAATCAACTCAAATTGGAAGAGTCATTTGTGGGCAGTTTTCTCAAGTGAGTACATTTTGTTTAAAACTTTTTTTTTTTTAAATATCACTATTATCCCATAGTTCACAAACACTATCGGTTTCTTAGCACGGCTCAATATTGCTAATGCAAAAACTAAAAAAAAATTACTTAACCTTCCTTTGGAATTTTCAACATTTGAAATCTGGAAAAAATTGAAGTAAATATTCAGTTACACAGGTCAAGCTTATTTCTAAAATATTTTTTATATGACTTATGTATTTTTGTCTTCCTATCACAAATCTCAAGTCAAAATATAGCACTCCAGTCTACTTTCAAACTAGCTTATGGAAATATGGTTATTCAAATGTAAAATTGTTGAAAGGTCATCTGTTTCAGAAAACCACATCTGGTAGTAAAAACATTTAAAATATCACCTCCTTTTAACTGTCACATACTGTTGCCCTTTATTCACCTATCTCACATAATCAAAAACTTCTATTTCACCAAATGAAACCTTTTTTTGAATGATTTTTTCACCTCACTGCAGTTTTTGTTATTATTTGGTCACTGCTTCACAGTTATTACATTTGGGAGATTGAACGTGTTGAAGAGAAGTTTTTAAAACACTGTGCTTTCAAATTGGGTTTGGCTGGGAATGATTATCATTATGTCGACATCAAAAAAGAATTCAATATACAATCACTTTTGCTTAGAAGGATAGCCTGTGAAAAAAATATCTGGCAATATTAACTGTTCGGATCTAATTAAAAGTATTGCTCTGAAAACTCCTGATCAGAATACTCACAATGCCGGTTGGTTTCGGACTTATTTTGCTCAACAAATTACTTGCGTCTATCCCTACTCAGTAAAATACTGGACACAGTATGTCAAACTACGTCTGCTACTCTTACTCGATCTATGTATGAATGTATGAATGTATTCTCCTGGTTTCCAATCTGGAACATGATCACTTGTCGCGAAAGGCTTTTGCTGTTGTTTCCCAAATTGAAAACTGTTGCATACTTTTTATTCTTGTACCTGGTATTTGATCTTTGTCAGCCATTTCCTTCAGTGAACGAAAGTTAATGTGACCCAGTCGATCATGCCACATCATTGCAGACTGTATTTGTGCAGAGTTATTCTGTTGAATTTGTGGAACATCAAATATNGACTGTATTTGTGCAGAGTTATTCTGTTGAATTTGTGGAACATCAAATAACATTCTGTAGCACTGATTGGTCTGTTTGATTCCTGAGACAATTGAACCCCTCTCATTCCTGACTTCGATTTTAATTATGTCGAAAAAAACTTTCAAGATTTATTGGTTACGGCTCCTACTGAAAATAGATTCTTCTTCAGTTCTGGAATGTACAATGTGTTTTCTAATGTACGAAACCCTCGACGACCATTTACTAAGGCTATTATATCGAATCTATTCCATCAGCATAAATGAATGACCTATTTCCTATCTGAATAGCAATTTTGGAATCAAGCGGTTTCAGCTGATTAAACCATTCTATATGAGACGTCATGTGCCTCGAGGCAGCACTATCAGCAAGCCAAATATATTCACAACCATGGGCTCTAATATTCTTCTCTTCAGCACTTAGTGCTTGATTGTATTCTCGATTGCTAATATTAATTTTATATTCATTCTGACTTCAGGTGTCCTCTTTTCCTATAATAGAAGCACACACTTTTTGTTTGTCCTTAGCTTTGGAACAGAGGTTCTCAACCTTATTTTGTCTACCGCCCTCTTCGAGAATTGATAACCAACCTACTTCTGTGTGAAATAGCAATCGGTTGAAATCTTCATTATTAGAAACACAAAGCTGATTTAATAATCTGTCATTTAAAGAGCTGTTACAGATTTTATTGACTGCTTTGATGATATATTACAGTGATTGAGGGAGGCGCTCACTCAAATTTTTTGTAACCAAATGTTGCCTATGAATGACACAATGTACAGCGAGCACATCTGGAATTTTATTTTTCAAGTACGCTATGTCCTGTGACGTCCTGTCATAGCCGGACCGCCATCCGTAGCAGCTGATATAATATTCTTCAGTGAAATTTCTTTCTCATCACAACATTTCTCCAGTGTATTATATATGGTTCCTCCTTTTGTATCCGTCTCTAAATTTCTGGCAAATAATAGTTCTTGATATATTTTCTGATTTTTAATTTAGAAGTCTTTAGATGATTGCACAATGACTCTCCAATGTTTTCAGCCTTCTCATCAATTCGTCTTTGCACGGAACTATTGCTCAAAGGAATTTTTCGGATATCTGCCGCTGGTTTATGGAGCACAGTAGTTATTACTTCTTTTATTGCCCGTAAAATTAAATCCTCTCCAATAGTGTGAGGTTTACGTGTTTGAGCAATTAGCAAGGAGATATTGTAGGAAGCTCGGAGTCCGTCGTCGGCTTACTTAGAAACTGCCGAAAAAAGTTTGACACAGTTGGCTGAGCTGAGTGTTTCCAGTTCTTGAAAATAAGTCACACTTTTGTCTTATTTATCTGAATGCATTTTATTCAAATGATCTTGTAGCCTTGAGAGTTTCATCGCTCCATTCGAAAATGTTTTTTGACAAAGAAGGCACATAGGCGAAGATGGATTTGTTGGATTTTCAATAAATCCATATTTTATATATTTCGCGCTATACTGCCGTTTCTTCTTTTTTGCTTCCGACATAATTTTGTTTTCAAAAATGCCGAAGTAAAAAATCGAGTAGAAAAAACTCACAGTATTCACCACCGCTCGTACAGCACTTAGCTAGTCGCTAAGTAAATTCACTTGTTTTCGTAATATCGTTGAATGACATTACTGGCTGAATGACGCGCGTGCTTTTAAATGAGGCAGCGAGCGAGCCTAGTACTTTTGAGAATGGAGACTACAAACTTCTCGCTTCGCATTGAAGCTTACCGCCATCTATTGTACAATTTGACAACTATCGGACAGAAAATAGTTAGTGTCTAGTCCCCTAGATGGCGTTACACGAGGAAACGCGTGGTAAGCGTAAAGGAGCAGTAAAGTTTGTGTTAAAAGCAAAAAAACCTTTTTAAATTAGCCATCGCCCCTCTAAACCGCGTTAAAGTCCCCCAATCTTCTCTGCGCCCTTTACTGCCGCCTCTAGACCTCCAGCGCCCACAAGGGACGTTATCACCCACTTTGAGAAAGACTAGTCTATACAGTCTGAAACAGTCTTCTTTTTGTTGGAACCCAAAATTGATCACGTTTCTGATATTATTTCATTTCAAACTCTTACAAAAGTTTTCTATACGTTGACAGACGAACTTGTCATGTCTAGGTACGTTATTAAATGTTATCAATATGATTTTAAAAAAATTAGCTTTGTGTTTTGAAATTACTACGAGTAATATAGGAAAAAAAATATTAATCAGTTAACAAGAATACGTACAGCGATATATGATGGAATTTGCCGATACTTGACGAAAATCCATAACTAACGTATTCAAAAAATATTTTATTGAGATATTTTCACTGGACAGTTTTACAAAAACGCAACACGAGTTTCGAGCCTGTCTTTACTAACTATATTTTACATATTCAATGGTCAATATACCTAATTTTACAGTTCGAAGTACCTACATTTTAAGTACCTGAGTTTCACCTGAGTTTATAATGTATTAAATTACTTGTCCCAGATTCCACATTTGAAAAAATATTCAGTAACAGGGAATCACTCAATTCTGATTGATCATTCAGTAAATTACTCGAATTCTTGAATCTATTGATTTCTAAACATTCTATAAGATTGAGTTTCAACCTTTTCTCTATTGAATGTAACACGTCATATTAATGATTGAACTCATGTCTTTCTGCTAAAAGGTGGTTGGTCAATGTGGAATTGGTCTTTTAATTTACAAAACTACTTCTATTCTCCTTAATTCTTAGGGCAAATGTACTCCCTGTCTGGCGAATATACTGTTATGGGCAAGAGCCACAAGTCAGCTCATATACTCCTGATCTATCCTCCTGACTCAACCATTACGAAAAATGACAGTAAACATGGGTTTGCAATTTTCCACAAACCATGATACACGGACATTATCATGTTTTGAATTTGGTTGTAGTTATTTTGGTTTAATGTTGTTGACCCATCTGATGGTGAAAATGAACAATAAAAGATTCATGAAATTAGCTCAAGAAAAATTATTTGCTCGATAACTACATCTAACGGTTCACATCCAACAGTCACACTGTTGGATGTAAACTGCATCAAAATAAATTGAGCTCATCTGCAGCTAATGGGATACAAATCTGCTAAAGAAAGGAATACGAGTATAATAAGAATGAAAAGAAATGCGTTTTTTGGTTTACTGACATTTTAACGTCCATATATTGAAAATTCAAATCAGTTTACTAACGAAATGAAAAAACTAGATGAACTTTGCAACAACAAAAACGAATTTCTGGAGGTGTATTTATTCCTTTTCCTGGTAACAGGCCAATGCGGTGTTTTCTGGGCGAAATGTGACATTAAAGTCTTGTATTTATCAAAGTCAAGCAATTTGAATCATGTTTCCAAATTTCGAGCAAGGGTATAAAATTGGAAACTGAGCAACATTTTTCTTTTGCACTTTTTGAAATTTCCAAAAATATGATTTTTTGAGGATTTTTGAAGACAAAAATCAAATTTGACAGGTTTAGAGTACCATATGACAAAAAGAAAGAGGCTGTTTTTCACTCATTTTTCAAGCACAAACTAACTACGAAGTCAAATTTTCATTATATCTATTAAATATAACTGGAGTTTTTTCCTAACACCAAACCGTTATTTCGAAACCTCGACACGTGTTTCATTCCCCAAGTAATCATTCTCAGGACAAAGATCAAACTAAACATAATTACAAAGTTATCTCTATTTATACCATAGATACCTCTTCTAGGTGTACCTGCCTTGAGTGTCTCAAAAGTTTCGAAAAGTAAAAATAAGGAACTCCCTGAAAACTTGAAACATGTAAAAGCTATTAGCGATTTTATTTCAACTATGTCTCAAAGAGATATCTCACCGGATGAAGACTTACTGCACTTTTATGGCACGAACAGGAAAGAAGGTATATGTGATCAACTCATTTTTTCACCAACTACAGAAGATGAAATCTCAATCATCATAAATAGCATAAAATTAGAAGCATATGGGGTAGATGAAATCAATATAACTATTATAAAAATTTGTTGTCCTTTCATTATAATGATACTATCTCACATAATAGTTATTTTCCTGATGCATGGAAATGTGCAAAAATTATACCTCTACCAAAAAATAATCAGCCACAAAATTTTAATGATTTAAGGCCAATAAGTATTTTTCTGACATGTTCCAAAATTATAGAGAAAGTAATGGAAAAGAAAATGCGCTATTTCATTGATTGTTACAATATTTTGCCACATAAATAGTCAGGTTTTAGGAAAAGTTACAGTTGTGCAACAGCATTATTAGAGGTCGTAGATGACATAATTAAAGCTATAGATAAAAATAAAGCCACCATTTTGATTCTGTTGGATTATTCAAAAGCATTTGACACCATCAATCATAAAATACTTTGTGC
>WOGO01006252.1:0-11874 GCA_015342085.1 Leptinotarsa defecta
TGGGTTTACACCTACACCAGTACCTGAAGGTGTTTTTGATTATTCTGTGAACCATCAACTATTTGCTCTCAATACTTCCTTCTCCCGGAGGATCCAGTCCTCTCTACTCGGGAAAATACTGTATAAGATAGCTCTTAGTTGACAGTTGGAGGCATTATGTCAGTGGATTTGTTTGAGACCTAAATCCCAGGTTTCACCACAAATCCTTCGACATGTCCATAGGGACAGTCTGGAATTTTGTAAAACTTTTCCAAGTGAGCGTTCCTGGTGACATCATGACAACACCATTGAGAGAAAGTGGCGTTAAATCGTCCGACTTTCTCCTTCTGGGGTTGACAGACATCTGCCCCCTCTGGCTCCGACTGTGAACAACGTCCAACGTACTTTGGATGATATTACAAGCAACCCTCTCCGACGTGGACCTTGCTCAGATGACAAGGTCATCTGCATAAGTTAGCAGATCTACTTTTCTTCCAATGAGGGCATCCAGTTGACTATTCATCAGGAGCGACAACAGAAGAGAAGGTAGGACCCCACCTTGAGGACAGCCCCCGGTGACCCTGAACCTAATGGCTTCGTCTTGAAGAGTCGTAGTTGCAGTTATGTTTACCAGCATGGCATGGATCCATCTCGTTATGGTCGATTCTATACCTTTTCCATCCAGAGCTGATCTTATAGATTCATTCATTGTCAAATGCTTCTTCAATATCGAGAAATACACCAACCACAATCTCCTTATTGTCAAGAGATTGGGAAATTTTCTCTACAAGATTGTTTAATGCTGAATCTGTCGATTTGCCGATTTGATATGCATACTGGTGGTTATTCAGTCACCTTCCTCATGTGTCCGTCCAGTATCCTCTCAAGTCCTTTCAACAGGAAGGATGTAAGGCTGATTGGTGGTACCGATTTAGGGTGTGGATCCTTCCGTCCCACTTCAGGTATATGTAACACCCTGGCTGCTAACCAACCGAATGGTTCCACGCCAGACTAGCTATACACAAATTTATGAGAATGGGTGAAATTATTTCCAGTCCGTTTTGAAGAAGAGCTGGAAATTCACTATCCTCTCCAGGAGATTTGAAGGGCTGAAACGACTTGATGGCCCATTCAGCTGCCGGTGCTGTGATAACCTTTTAAACGACTTTCCAATCGCTCTTTTTTTGGCGTTTGGCGCTCTCAAAAAGAGGTGGTCTGTCTCCCAGGAAAGTGGTTTCTTTTCTAGAGATCTTGAATGTTCCGTCGAACTGTGTCACACACAGGAGTACAAAAAATTTTCAATAAAATAAATGAAAATAATGAAATTTTGAAAATGTAAAACGAAATATCTTCGGTAGTTGTTAATTACAAAAATTAGAGATAGAGGTACTAAAATAAATTCGCAAACATTAGGAAAAGTTTCCTCAAGTGATAAATACGAATACGTAAGAATTGCACACCTTATTTTTTTACACATGCACTGTTAAAAACTGAATCGGGAGTTCTGATTCCTGAATGTACCGAACTTCTTTCTCAAATTATATCTTTCTCTGCGTGACGTACTTTGTGCATGAAACTGCTATTTTATGTTTCAGACTGAGTATTAAATTGGACAAATTTTTTGTTGCTGCAAAAAAGCGATACCCGCCGAAAATGTTTCATACCGCAGACAATTCTTTGAACCGCAAAACAACAAACCATTCCAAAAACGAAAAATCCGTTCTCAATAAATACTATTATGCTTTCTTATGAACTCTTTTATGTGAATTCACACACGCACATTTAGCATTACTGAATACTTGGCCAACTGTGTGTACTAAAGGATAATATCCACCTGGATGCTGTGATGTGTGTTGACAGACAGTGGCGTATCGGAAATAAATTAGGCCAGCGTTTGTTACCGCGTCGTTTCTGGAAATTTTCTAAAAAATATGATTTTCTTTATTGTTTTTTGAATTACAAAAAAGTAAAATCGCAGCAACATCCCGGGTATTTAGCGATTGACGCATCACAGACACATTTTTCACTAATTTATATTGTCTGTATTACGTTTATATATCAGTGCGAAATGATATGAGAGATTTCACATGAATATTACTGGAGATTTTTCCCAACACCAAACCGTTATTTTAACACCTCGACACTTGTTTCGATCACCAAGAGATCATCTCCCACTGAACCAGTGAAGCGGAAAAAATGGACAGCGAGTACTCGTACGACCCATAAATAGTCATCTCTTGGAGGAATCAGTCCAGGCATCACCATAAGACAATTGTGGATAATAACAATCGAAACGTCCTGAACTAACTCCGCTTGAAATCTCTCAACTTTTTTATTTTTATCTTCATTTTCAGTTTGTATTTCTTCATTTTTAATTTTTGTTCAATTGTTTTATAATTTCTTGTATTTCATTTCACTATTATTTTATTTCAGGTTTTTTTGCTTAATATAATTGTTATTTACAGCTGTTTATTTTTAATTCTTCTTTTTTAGTTGTTTCAGGGATTAAAAATCGTTTTATATATTAGACAATGGAAGTCCGAACTAGTGAAATTGTGAAATTATTGTAAGACACTAAAGACGCAGGTACCTAGAACAGATATCTATGAAATAAATAAGGATAACATTTTGAGTATATTTAATTCAATCTTCCTTTTGAAGATGATCACTTGGTGATCGAAACGTATCGAGGTGTTAAAATAACCGGTTTGGTATTGGAACAAAACTCCAGTAAAATTCATTACTCCACCAAAGATTCCAAACAGTGCATCACAAAATTTCACATTGCAAATTTTCTAGGATATGTTTGAATTGTTCTGGCATTTTATGATTGAGTGTGATATTCAACCATTATTTGTTCATGAGTGAGTCTTGTATGTTCAGTCTAGTTAACAATTTTTGGAGGTATAGACTTCCCAAAATATGGTATCAGATTTGAAATCTATGAGAATAGAAAAGTCAAATTGAATCAAATCAAATTAGTCATTACCGAAGTCCATACAAATGTATAAAAGACACATGATATAAACTTATTGGATAAGCCATAACAGGTTACGTACGTTTATGATACATACACTTGCATCAAAAGTTGATCTGGAAAATAAAATACGTTTGTTTCCAAGTATTTGAGAAGAGCGTTCTTGAAGCAGTTTAGATTTGACAATTTGTAAATTGTACTTGTGATGCACTGTTTGGAACTTTTGGTTTAGTAATGAATATTCTGGAGTTTTTTCCGAACACCAAACCGTTATTTTAACCTCAAGAGGAAGATCAAACTTGATCTTCCTCTTTAAGTTGATCACTTGGTGATCGAAACACGTGTCGGGATATTAAAATAACGTCTTGGTGTTGGGAAAAAACTACAGTAATATTCAATTTGTAGGTTGAGCCAAACAGTTGCTTAAAATGACTGAAACATCTTATACCTTGATAAATATGACAGTTTTGCCCAATCGTTAGTCTGGAGAAAGATTGATGTACATTTTCACGCTTTTTAGTTGAATACTTGTGAGTCGAATTATTTAATAACATTGAAGCCTCTTGTTTCTTTATATTTACAGTAATTTGCATAATTACAGTGGCAATGTGAGAATTTATAATTGTGAAAATGAACTTTTAAATGAAGTCCTCGTTGGAGCTCCCACCATGTATCTAATGAATTTCTTGGCAAAAAAATATTTTATTAAAATGAGCTGATTTATCCCATAATATCAGACCATATGTTAATAGGGACTATAATGCAATGAAATAATAAAAATACTAGGACCCAAAACTTCAAGTCAAATGATCGAAATTATAACAAAAAATGAGAAAAAATCACTTCCTTTATCATCATTTCATTTTCCATCATCTTTTTTTCATTTTTGATTTTTTTTTGTTTGAATATTATAGATATTTGCGAAATTTCGTTCCGATGATTTTATCCTCGAAGAATAGCCCCGAACTGATCGACCTACAGTTATTCATGACGAAGATTTGAGGACTGGCCCATCACATGTGGTGCGTAGGATGGTGGAAGAATTGAGGTCAGCTTCCATGCGATTTTTGATGGTTGAAAACGTATTGGAAAGGTCAAAAAGGTCCAAAAGTGGGTGCCCTACGATTTGAACGATCGCCAGAAATCGTTACGTTTGTAGGTCTGTTCTTTTTTGCTTTTGAGTAACAAAAAAAATATATTTTTTTTGATCAGATCTTCACGTGTGATGAAAAGTGGATCCTCTACGACAACAGGACAGTTGTTGGACACCGATGGGCGAGCCAAGCACTTCCGAAGGCGAAAACCCACCGAAAAAAGACCATTGTTACTTTATGGTGGTCAGCGGCTGCTGTGATTCACGATTACATTCTGCAACTGGGTCGAACCATTACAGCAGAGACCTATTGTAAAGAAATCGATTAAATGTACCAAAAATTGCGTCAGTAGCAGCCAGCATTGAACAACGGAAGAGGTCCGATTCTGCTCCACGACAACATCAGTTCACAATTCAGTGTCAGAAAATCCAATTGAGCGTCGAAGTTCTGCCTCAGCCACCATACTCTCCAGACCTCTCGTCAACCGACTAGAATCTTTCCAAGCGCTTCAATACATTTTTCACCGGTTGAACCTTCGCCAATCAGGACTAGGCATAAACGGCCCTCGTCGACTCAATCGAATTCCAAGCATCCATGTTTATGCTAACGTTGACAAAAGTGCACTGATTCAATTGAGGTTTATATGGATCAAATTTGTTGAGTATTCTCTGATATATCACAGTTTAAAGTAGACTCATAAAAAGGAACCAAACTTCTGAAACACCTTAATATTTCATAGTCATTGTTTATTTCTTCTCATTCTCTTGTATTGTTCCCTGTTTTCAGCCAACTTATCCGAATATTTCGGTCTCAGTATTTTATTTCTTGGTTTCATCGGCATCGACTACATTGGTCATTAGCCTCGTATCCTGGAAAGGCAATGTTAATAACTCTCCGAGCCACCTAGGGAGCCATGTAGCGTTGCAGATTCTTCCTAACTTTTTCTCTCGAGAAAAATATCTGGTTGAGGTTGGGATCGAACTGAGGACCTTCCAGTTGGGTGCCCTACCACTGCACCCATTTACCGCTGAATATTTATGTACATTTATAATGTCAAAGCTACTCCCCGAGTTTTTTGACTGTAGCCTGCAGATTTATGCCTTTTGTTTTGTCTACGACTGCGGTAGGCCAACAAATTTGTGGTTATGCAGCCAGCAACATTTTTTCTTGATCTTCTCTGATCTCAAATTTGTTTGTAGACTTGGATAACTTCAAGAAATAATCGATCATTGTTACCTAACATTGATTTCAGAATTTTCTCCTCCATATTTTCACGTACAGGCTCAAACTCGGTTATAAGGTGGGAATATACAGATGGATAACAATAATAACTTGCTTCTTTTAGAAATATTTTATATCATGGGAACTGACCAACATCTCTAGAGTCCAGTCAGTATGGAACTCGTCTAGGAAGTAATTGTATTTTTTTATAACGTATTATTTTTAAATTGTTATTATCTTCAATTATTTTCATATTCGCTACAACGCTTAGTCATTTAAATCTTCTATAACTTGAAATCGTTCGTGAAATCATTCGATTTCAAGGTTGTAATTCATTCGATTCTTAAATTTGAGGAAGCAAATAAATTATACTGTAAGATATGTATACGGAATAAATACGATGAGGTTTACTTTTATTCGGCTTTTTCAACGTAGACACAAGTCATGAATCAGTTCCTGCATAGGAAACCGGTGTCCAGGTTTTCATATATTCATGTTCCCTAGAACTAGCTAAGATACATAGCATTACGCAATGGTTGAACTGTTCTTTTTCATGAAGCATTCCATATTAACACGCTTTTATTAGCTTCACTTGTATGTTTGTTTGTAACCGACTCCTTTGGACTTGATTTTAACTAACTTTGAACGGACAGATGTATTTTAAACTTTGTATACTGATCGAGAATCGGTAACAAAACAATTATTTCATAAGTTTATCTCAATATCCTGATCAGGATCCCCAGGAATCAATAATTTTCTCATAAACTAATAAAATAAATTAGTTTCGAATTATTTTCTAGTTTGTGTTGCTATTAAAGCGTGTTTTTTTAGTTCCTTAATCTATTTTCCTAAATAACATTTTGTTGGTCACATAAATGCGCAGTCTCTTACGAATTTAACAGTCTTTCGAGATTCCAACAGTGAGAGTCGAATTTAAAATACATAGTATGTATTTTTCTTATTCGATGTTGGCATTATTATTCACTTATATTATATTCATTTTCATTGAATTATCTCGTCAAAATAATTTACCCGAAATATGTTTACGGAATTGCGTTAAAAACGTATTCAAATGAAACTATTGATCGCATATAAACGTGTTGTTTCCACGTAATGTTTTTTAAGATATGGTTTTCCTCATCCGAAAAATACTCAAAAAAACACAAACAGGATAAGTTATGAACAACCAGTTCAACATAATCTCATAGAGAGAAATAGAGGAATAGAACTATTATGTTGCCTAATTAGCTAGTCACTCAATTTCTAAATGGAAGTTGAATGATGGAATTCTGTTTTATCAAAGTTCCAGTGAACGACAACCCTCAATTGTAGTAACTTGTGCGAGTTGAAGATTGCCGGAGTCTTACCTTTTAACGTGCGATTCCTGATTGTATGAGTGAGATTATACACAAAGAACATTTGACACACTAGAGTTGGGGCCAAACTAACATTTCCAATAGTACAGATCCGTCAGTGGATCCCATATACAAACATAAACATTATTTACATTGGAGAACACCATTATTTTCTGGAACTTCTTATAGAGCTACCAGTTACAATGTTCTAATTGAAAGAAGGTATCTCGTGAAACTTATAACTTGAGACTAATACAAAATCTAACACATCTGATAAATAACATTGCTGAACATGATTTTCTAGTGACTCTTGTCTATTGAAAGTAATAATAACTTCTAACTAACTTGCCGAATAAATGACTTAACTAGAAAAATTGAAAGATCCTATAAACAGCCCTTCTCTTTATTCACGATATTAGGGGTTATTTTGATATCATTAGTCTAATAGTTGTTGTTGATCCATAGCTGCACTATTAAAGTAAGTGAAAAGGAACCAAGTCATATTTGTGGACCTGCAAAGATTACAAATACGTACGCCAATGTCGTGTTGACAATATCCGTGATACTGCAGTTCTTTCTCCCACGAAAAGTTGTCTCGCTTCAATATCTTTTGAAATTGGATATAATGCATTTTGATTTGTGTTTGCAGATAAAGAGTCCATTGTAAGCATTTTGTCGATGTCGGATGAATGTCCAGGATGTTTTTCTAACTTTAATTGATTTTTGTGCATTATTTGAGCATGAGTCGTTAGAGATCACCGAATTGCTGATCGCTCATTCCCGTCAAAGTAGTGAATCGCTGACTAGATCTATTTTTATTTTGATACAGGATTGATTGATAAAAGTATACCTACCTCGTCCAGTCGTGCAAAAGGGTTTGGCGAAGAAAATATTGTAGAAGAGGTAATGTTTGTTCCCCGTACAAACTTGACGTGTTATACAGTGTAATCAAAGTGAAGTCAAATTATTGCAAACTTCTTTATTATTGAGGTTACGAATTTGGTTGAATCAGAGAATTATAGTGTTTTCCGTTGATATTTTTCAAGATGAAACACCTTGAATATCGTGTGCCAAATCTTTTCTGAGCTTATGAGATCATTATGAATTTTATCCTAGAACCTTTTTCACTTTTTGTCAAGTTTGCAATGAAATTTGAAATTGAAACAAAATAATACACATCGGTTGCAATATTTGCTATTGAACTTCTTATAAAAATACGAGCTCATCTTGGAAGACGGTATGTAAAGTACAATTTCATAATAGTAGGCACTAAATTCTCAGAAATATTATTGCATTAAAACGAAAACATTGAAAAAATTGTTGTCAAGTATTTGATTCTTTATATTTCATCATCATTTTTCCCCATCTGTTTAGTATAATTCCTGTACGCCACTGCAAAAGACACATCATGCAAGAACTTCAGTCATTTCTGAGAATTTAGTGCCTACTATTTTCGAATTATAGATAACAATCAACTGAATTAAACTTGTCACTTTTATGTTTATAAAATCTCTCCATTAAGTTGGATCAGAAATCATTGGACCAGTTTCTCACTATGGTACTTTACTAAGTGAGCGTTATCTGAAGCTTCTGGGAGTCGACTGATGCATCATAAAAAGGGTATTTCGATTTCTGATCCATTGCCGTTTTGCGTTTGAAAACCGGTTCACTCGTTTACAAGATATGGAGCTTTAGAATGGCAAAAACACGGTTTCTTTAAACAATAAAAATTAAATTACTTGAAACCTTAACATCAAGTGAATGCTGGTAAAGGCCTGTCAGACATCGTAGTTCATCCCTACTGTAGTCCAACAACTGTTTGGTATCAAGCTTCGAAGAGTGAATAAAGGCCTTGGAGTGAGCCAATCCTGGAAAATTCTTCCAGAAGTCCATAAATCTTCTTGCCATCCAGGTGTTCAATTTTTGTTTGGCAAAGCCTAAAGCGATGCCAATGACAGGTTCTGTTCCTATGAAGCTGACTGCAGCGCCCTCCTTTGCAAGGGAGTCAGCAGCCTCATTGCCTTCCAGGCTGGTATGGCTAGGAATCCAGACCAGAGACAATCTGTTTCGTCTTCCTATTGAGGAGAGTCGTTTTTGGCAATTTGCTACCAATTTAGACGTTGCTCGGTAGGAGCCTAGAACTTTCAACGCCGCTTGACTGTCCGAGAATATTTTTATTGACTTGTGTATGAGGTTGGATTCTTCCAATCTCTACGCACACAATTCAAAAGCGTAAATTTCCGCTTGAAATACAGTCGCATAGGTTCCTAGGCAGGTTGATATCTCTGTTCTAGTTCTGCGACTGAAACCACCTGCACCAGAACTGGATGGTGTTTTCTTTTTATCCAACTGTGAATCAACAACTATCTGCTCTTGATAGCAGTTCGAGTTGACAACTGTAGGCATAAAGTCAGAGGTCATTTCCAGAATGCTGTAACTTCCAGTGTCAAATGACAGTCTGTTGCACTCAGCATTAAATTGATTTGTGCAATTGGCGATGTGCACAAGTCTATATGCAGTCCATCTAGCCTCTCTCGCCAGAAAAATGTGGAGAAGAGATAGATCTAGAAGGATCCCCATGGCCGCTGACGGTGTGGTACTGATAGCATCACTGATAGCCAGACAAGCTAGTCTCCATAAGCCAGAGAGCTTCGCCTGGGCCGTTTTCTGTAAAGCCTTCGGCCACCAGACAATTGCATCATGAGTGATCCTTGGTCTGACAAAGAAGAAAATAACAGAAATTTTTAAATTTCACAGGTTTGAAAAGTCCGATTGTCATTTATTTTTTATTATCTTGGTATACATACCCCTGAATTATGATAACATTTTCAGCTGTACTCATTGTTTACTTCGTCTCTGGCTGCCGCTAAGGATTGACGTGTTTTCAAGAGCTCGGAGATTTTCGTTTGTTGAAACAAATGATTCACAGATTTTGTATCAAATTTTGTGTGAAAATGAAATAAACTGTACCAAAGTGTGTGAAATGGCTCATGGTGAGTCTACGATGAGAGGCAGACTTGTGGGAAAAAAATTCATGGATTTTGCACCACGATGATGCATCTGTTCAGACTTCATTGCTTGTTCGAGAACTTTGGGCCAAAAACAATACTGCACCAGCCCCAGCCTCCATATTTGCCAGACATGGTTCCACGAGACTTTTTCTTAATTCCAAAAATTAATAGAACCCCAAATGGGTGTCGACTCACAATCATAGATAAAATTGAAAGAGCATCGCTGAAAGAGCTGAAGCCTATCTCAAAGATCGAGTTTGAGAAGTGTTTCGGCGATTTCAAGATGCGCTGGCATAAGTATATAGTATCTAATGAGGAGTTTTTTGAATGCGACAACATCAATGTAGAAGAATGAATAAATATTTTTTAACTAAAATTCTCTTCCATTTCCTGAAAATTCCTCGTACATGTCGTTTTCAAAACGATTTCGTACATTTAGAACACTTGTGGTGTCACTTCACGATATACAATAATGATTTGTTCTCACAGGCACGAAAAACTTCGAAGTACTCAAGTCGGGCGACCAGGAGGCCACTTAATTGCACCTTTTTACCCTAGTCAGTGACCTGGAAACCTGATGTTCATATAATGACGTACATTTAGTGATTAACCAGAATGAACACCGTCATGGTGTTCCTTGACCTGTTGGTTGGTCATCACCTGTAGAATTTCCAGATAGACAAAAAATTCAGGACAGGAGGAAATTTTCTCGCAAATAACCCTAGAATAGCCATCAACGACAATTGTGGTATTTAACTATAAATATACGGTGCAGAAAAAAGTACACTAGTACATCAAATCAGAAATGACCATTTTCCATGGCTCGTTCGCTATTATTATTTTGATACATCTACTATATGTACTTCTATGATTCTTATATGATTGGAAATCTGTAAAAGAACATATAAAATCAAAATGAATAGCTTGAATATCAATTATAGTGAAGTAACTTCGTTCAAAATCCCTTTTAAATTTCAAGTTTTTGCTTAGTTTCATTTATTTTTACTCTGAAGTTGTTTTCATTTTTCACCTTGATTATTTTACTTTTTTTATTGTAATTATATTTCATGTTTTATTGCTCACTTTACCTGATATTCAGGCTATTTGTTTCGATTTCATTTCAGAGATTTCAAATCATATTTCAAACTAATGAAATTTATCGTTGATAAAACATGTATAATGAAGATACTTTTTTGAGCATATCTAAGTATACATGAAATGAAAAATATAAATTCGTATTCCCATGAATTATCCTACAAGGATATGATTACGTCACATGAAATTTGGTCAATACAGGAAATTTAAAATCATCAATGAGCATTCGTCTGATCACATAAATTTGCATAAGACGTTTAGTCTGATGACTAAGCTTACATTTTATCCTAGGTAGGTATCATAACTTTTGTTATATTCCAGGTAAAATGAGACATTGTCAAATTAATCCACACTAATCGGATCATAAATCCCAATTTTCTTTGGAAATATTCCAAAGTAGTTTTGAGTATTATTCAGAATAGCCAGCAATATTTAGGGGAAAATGCAGCTCTGAAATTTATTTATGAAAAATTTCGATTTGACTAGACTAATATTGGAATATTTCAAAATATTTGACCGTTTAAATGTCATGTGTTTTCGTAGCTCCGTATCTCATTGAATATTTTTTCTACTAAGTCATGGTATAGACTGATCGATAGAGAATTTACTACTGCATACATTGATACTGTTCATTTTTCTGAATTTCAATTTTTTGTCTCTTTTCAGATTATTACTATATGATGTTTTTGGCGCTGCCAAAAGAGCCCAAAAAATTAACAAGGCATTTCAAGAAGGGCTCGAAACAAATTGCAAAATTATAAACAATTTAGGGGGGTTTAATTTTTGCAAATATTCCGGAAAATATTGAAGATATTTGAAATTTCAAAAAAGATCCTTAAAGAGGAGGAAATCTCCCCAAAAGTCCCACATCCCGGAACTCTATCACCAATATTTATAATTTTAATTTAGAGGTGAAAATAGTGCTAGAAGCGGGACGAAAATCCATGGAAAAAATTTTTCTCGTGATTATTTTATCAGATGTACTTTAGTTAATCAACTAATTTTTTCAAGATTCAAGTTTCATAAAAGCCCCGATAATTTTTAAACTAAAAACCTAAAATTTTGTTCACTTCTTGAAGTTTTTTTTGAAAGCCTTCAGAAAAGATTCCTGTTGGAAAAAATAAAAAATTATTTTTCACTTT
>WOGO01006253.1:0-11872 GCA_015342085.1 Leptinotarsa defecta
GAGCGAATACAATTACGATACAGTAAATTGTGGAAATCGATAATCAGTAAAAAAAATTCTTTTTTATTCGCATAATTTCAAATAGCAACCTGGTTTCGCAATAGATTTATTTTGTTTGTTGAAAAAAAAATACACTTTTGAATCGCTACATTAATTGCTAACTTACTTCCTACTGATTCAACAAGAAAGTTTAAAAATAACAAATTAATGTTAACATTTGATTGAAAAACTGGCAAAGAAAATTATTGGGTAACGAATCGTGCGATTTGCTCTGTTAATTGGATCTTCTCTGAGGATACATTGAGAATACGTTCGAACACAAATCCAACAAGATAAACAATGTTACCAGTCAATGCCACGATGAGTCAGTTGAATAATTTGAAAACTGAATATTATTGCTGAATGCGACAGAAAATTTTTTCATAATTGCTTCCTGAAGATATGTTGCAATTATTCTTCATGTGGCACTACCAAGTGAAACGGAAAATAAATAGTCACTCTCATTACCCAACTCATCTTTTGTGAGAAATTTTTTTCATTTCTATGGAGATTTCCTGCATGAAATATGATTGACAAGGCACTTCTGATTCACTTATTATAGTCAATTATCTATATAAAACGCATTATGTAAAGAATTGTACAGCCAATAACCCCTGGCGGGCGTCTGAGGCTTGAAATAAAAACAGTAAATACAAGAGTTTGGTGTCATATAGATCAAACAAATTCTCCTTTGCCTTATATTTTTCCCCAGAATCATAGCTGAAATAGAGGACTATGCAATATCATTATTTTTTACTCGAACTCAGTAAATTGTATATTATTACCAAGTAATTAAATTCTTTCATAATTTGATCTAATTTTGAGGGCACAAAGTACTTGTAAATTAACATCTCAGACTAATATTGTTGAACAAAAGTAATTTCCAATTTCCAATTTATTGATATTCATAAATATCAATCCAGTTACTACAAGTTTCAATTCCATGTTTAGCTTAGGTGCATTTGGCGTAAATTCTGCATAGAACAGTGAAAACAAATTTTAAAAATTGATAAATGGTAAATATGTAAAAAATTCGTGAATTGTATGAGATTGTAACCACTCGTAGGGCAAAAGTCAAAATCAGTGATATTACAGGTACATGTATTTTGACATCAGGTTTTTACAAATGTTTTTTCATCAATTCATTGCTTGTCAACTCATCAGTTAACAATTATTTATCATTTATGCAATGATCTAAATCAACCATTCTTTCCTTGCAACTCTGAATCATATAAAAACTGTCACTGCGCTCCACAGAAATCGCGAACTTTCTCCTTTTTGATAAAAGAATTATCGTGACGCAATTTCGCTTATTATTTTGTCCAAAGACACGGTTTATCGAGTACTACTTTCGATTCGCATAAAAATAATTTGTAAATAGCCCAGTTTGCTAAATGTTTTGACTCTTTTCGGTTTTGTTGTAAACATACCAGTTATTTTTAGATTTAATCTGACACCGATGGCACCATTTGGTGATTGAGCATCTATTTCTATAGTTGAGAATTTCATCATTATTGAGAAAAACTGATAGATTTTTCAGAAATATTCAACCGGTTTTTGTTGAAAAAAAAAGTTTCAACAAAATAATTCTGAACAGCCAAGGTGCGTTAATCCTTACATTTATTTTCCACTTCCCTGATATTTTGAAGTACCTGAAATTATTCGAATATGACGTGTAAATGAATATCTTTTAAGATTCCACTGCTATGAGCAATCATTTGTAATCGATATGCCTCTAGAAACATATTTCTGTACTGTAATTCCAATTTTTTCTAATCATCTCAAAAATTTTCTAGTTCTCAGTCTGGCTTCATATAATTATTTTTGGCCGTAGCTTGCTTCCTCTCAACTGGATTACCTGACCTTGTTTGTGTACCTTTGAGGTAGGCAAATTTTCATAATGTTCATTGCCTCTTTTTTCTATTCAAATTATCCAGTTGTTTTTTAATTTGTATTGTCACTCTATAAACTTTTGGATAGTATCTTTGAATAAGATAATGTGAGTGCCTTTTTTGTTGAAAACAGTTGTAATAATAATAATGATAAGAATAATAATAAATGACCTTCATTTTACTTGTCGCAAATTAGCATACATCGCTATTCTTCCAGTTCTTGCTGAAAATGTTGCTAAAAGTTCTCTGGGACTCATAGCTGAACTTAGGCATTGTCTGATAATTTTTGTTGGCCTAAATATCGGTTTCACGTCGTGTTTCTCCCAATCCGATTCTCCCTGGAAAATTTTTGATATAGGAAAGGAAAGCTTTTTTCTTGACCAACCTAACTGAGGTGACTTTGGTGTTCTCTCTTCTGGGTCGTATGGCCCGCTCTAATTCTCCTTCAAAGTACCCATTCCCTTTGAAGGCATTTTTCAGGTGATTGAGTTCCTCACGAAGACTCTTAAGTTCACAGAAACGTGGTGCTCTCTAGAGCAAATTTTAAAATTCCATCGTGTTTTCTTCTCCTTCTCAGATATTTGTTTAGATATGAACAAACCAAACCCAAAATTGACGAATCCAAAAGAGTTAAAACTCTTTTCGAATTATTGGAAACTAAAAATCCTCTGACTTAATATTGTGATAATAATATTTCATTCTGTGTGAACAGTTTCACCTTGTTACACCTGTTGATTTCAGAGTATGGATATGAATTTTAACATATTAATTTTTATTCTGTATATCACACACATGCGATAGTCATGTTACTAAAGCTTTGTGATTCTTCCAGTTTATATACACTACATCATTTCATTATTACTTTTCGTATGTAACTGCATATTCATGAAGATAATCATTATCAATCATTATTATCATTCCTGATAATAAGATGTTGAAATTTGTAAGCACCAAGAATATTGATAGATATTCCAGAATTAAAGCAGGACTTAGATTTACTTCCTTTGAGGCAGTAAAGTACGGAATCGCAGAAGGGCAGCAAGATTTTATTACATGTTTCTTGGAAATTACGACTTTGAATCTCAAAATTCTGATTGTATTCTCAAAATGTCGGCTTTAATCTCAAAATATCGACTTCAGTCTCGAAATTTCGACTTCAGTCTCGAAATGTCGACTTCAATCCCGAAATTGAAGTCGAAAGTGTGGGAAAGTGAAACCTGCCATAAAATAGTTTTGAAATACGTAAATTATGAAAAAATCTACACGATCTTGTTTCATAACGTGAATGATATCTAAGAGACACTCGACTCAGTTATTTCACATAGGTGATAATGGGAAATGAATTCAAGGCACCATAATGCCATTTGGCACTACAGATCTGCTGAGCAGAAGGATCTTCAAAACCACTTCCGGAATTTGCCCTGCCTAGATGTTTGTTTCAGCTCAGATGAATCATCAACTTGTGCTTCTGAAGTCACGGAAGTTATTCTATCATCCATGAATGTATATATTCCTTCTTTAATGAAACGAACTTCTAACGGCAAACGTTTCAACAAAAATTGTGAACAAGTTGTTGCCTCCAAAAATCTCGCCTACCGGCAGTGGCGCAAAAATCCCAGTACGGAAAACCAAACTAGGTTTCTTGACGCCCGCTATAGCTGCAAACTTTGAATGAATTAAAGCAAAGGACTTCACAACCAGAGAATTAGGGGTGAACTGTTTGCCAATCCCAACAGGTCTACCTCCTTCTGGTCGGTAGCTGAAAATGTTAATCAAAACATAACGAAAGCCACAATTACACCACTAATATATGCAGATGGTTCAAGTGCAACAACAGCCATAGAACATCAAATCTCCTAGCTGAACAATTTGCGTCCAACTCCACAATAGATTTTCGAAAACAACTTTTCGACTACGACAAAAGTCAAACGACTTTTGAAACAGCTCGTTATCAACGTTATCGATTATGCTTTCGGAAACAGAGATCAAAGACAACCTTCTATCGTATGTCACCCATATTTGAAATAATGCAATCAAGAAACATAGATGTTTCTAAGGCATTTGACCATCTGTGGCATGAGGGTTTGCTGGCCAAATTTCGATGGTATGGCTTGTCGGATCATTTTTGTGTCTGACTTTCCATCTTCCTGAAGGAATGTTCTTTCTGCAAGTGGCCGTCGATGGATATTTCTCAAAAACTGTCACCATCAACGCTGCTGTTCCCTAGGGGTCCGTATTGTCTCCAACCCTCTTTTTATTGTATATCAACGACTTATTGGAGAAAACCAGGAATCTTTGCTGACGACAGCACATTTGTCTCGTCATTGCATTGAGATTCCAGGACATCAGCTGAGGATGCACATTTTCACTGGCAGCAGGAGGTTGCATATCCTAATGTGGATCTAGAAATTATTTCAAATTGGGGTGGAAGTGACCAGGTTTAATTCAATGCCGCTAAAACCCAGGCATCAGTTTTCTCCAAGAAGATAAATATATCCAAACCGGATATAATAATGTCAGGACAGACAATTCCGCTTTCTGCTTCGATAAGTTTATTGGGGGTTGAAATGGACACCAATATGTCTTGGCACAATCATGTCGCCGGAATTGCAAAGGCTGCTTCTGAAAAGCTTGAAACACTGTTCCGAACCAGAAAACTGTACACACCTCAGCAACTTTTGATGCTTTCTAAAGCTCAGATCAGACGTTTTCCGGAGTATCCTTTCCATGTATGAGGTTCACCCCTAAGCATACCCTGTAGCTGCTAGATTTCATCCAGAAAAGAGCCATCCTCCTGATTGGAGACGCGAACATCGCTTGCAACCGGGATAATCCGGAATGTCGAAAAGAAGTTGTGGATTTGTCTGTCTTCTATAAATAATTTTTCGTGAAGTGTTCAAATGATACAGAACCAAGTGATTCCACCAAGAGCCGTACATATCAGAAATACGCAACGGACTGTGACTGCTTATCGTTTCGAGGTTCAACTCAGTACTATTGGAACTTTTCCTTTAGTGCTTGTGTTTTCCCCTTAAAAAACACAACGTTAATAAAAAAATTATGTTTCATATCATCAACTGATTGGTACATATTATTTCATTGAATTGATTTCACTACCATTACTGAGACTTCCACAGATAGTATCGTCACAAACGCCACAAGATAGCTGATAGACAAATTGGTAAAATTCAATAATGAGATAGACTTTGGATGGTTGTAAATTCAAGATGACTGTCTGTTTTCATCACTTCTATAACCAGTCCTATTGACTTTGATGTTTCTTTTCCTCCACCTCTCTATGATGACATCTCTCCATCGTACCTACTTATCTCTCCATCTATCTATCTTTCATGAATTTTCATCAAGTGTCGGTCAGATACACCACATAACAGGACAAGAACTTCCACTCAATACCCATTAATAAGTGATTGAAGACCTAAATTCTACCGTGCGGCACTGATATTTCTCACTTCTATATATCTTTCATATTCCATTGAGAATATCAAGCTAATAAATCCTCATAGCAGCAGAAGCAATTCCAATGTGAGGTTATGATTCTTTTATTATGAAATTTCCATATTCACGTTTCGTTATTTTCTCACCTCTCCGAATTGGTTTCATGGATTGTTTCACGCCCCAGTTCTATTTCATCAAGATGTTATTACTGAGTTTTTCTTGTGATGGAAACGCGATACGAATCGGGGGCAAATTCGAATTGACTGTATCAGCGGCGTTACGTTGAGGGGGTTGAGCCAAGTTGCATGGAAACCTGATTTGATTTTGTTTTGTCAATAGTTCTAGACATGATTGAAGAGGAAAGCTCCATTTTGTATACATTCTGATGGATACCTCAAGAATCGAATTATGCAACATTTGTTGCTTCTAAGATAAAAATACGAGAAAGCACTGAGTAGAACGCAAGCTAGAAGCTTGCATTACTTTATTTTCATCCAGTGACTGGATTGAGCCACTGGATAAAATCAGCCACTTTCAGCGCTGAAAAGATTGTAATCAGTGGAAGATATCAGTTTCTTTTGTATCTCTAAGCACAACTACGTTGTCATGTCACTGGCATTGTATGGTTCTGTACAGTATTTTCAATACAAAATAATTGGATCGTAATGAAAAGATGAACTGGAACCTCGGGTGTAGATTAAATTCAAAACAAGCTGCTTTGAATTTAATCTACACCAGAGGTTCCAGTTCATCTTTCGTCTTCAGGAGATTTCAGGAGACTTTACCCAGCTGTTGATTGGAATAAACGCCTACAACATATGCTGACGACATAGTTATCTTGCAGACTGGCAAATCAGTGAACACACTATGCGATAAAGCGTAGGATGGGCTCAAATTATTAGGAACATGGTGTAAGGAACATTCACTGTCGATCAAGAAGACTGAGGTGGTCCTTTTCACCAGGAAAATGAGTTTATCGGGCTCAATAAAGCCTCCCGAAATCTTCAAAAGCGAACAAAACTTGTCTAAAGAGGTGAAATACCTTGGTACTACCCTCGACAGGAAAATAATATGGATTTATCATCTACAGAGTAGAGCAAAAGGTCATATGTGGCTTATGAGCACATAAGGTCTTTCAACCCTTGTGATCACCTGGATCTACACTGCAATGATAAGACATATGTCAAAGTACGGAGCCATTGCATGAAGACCGAAAGGCTATCCAAAAAGCTATGAGAACAACAGGAACCACGGCAATGGAATGAATTACTGATCTGACCTCTCTGGACCTGTACATTGAGGAGGTTGAATTATTGACCATGTTACGATTGCGCACGGCTGGTGTAAACATCGAAGTAGGGATGGGTCAATTGAGGCTAAGCCTATGGCGATAGGCGCTTACTGCGTAACCTTTGCTGCAGGCAGCTAGTGATGCAATTGAACCCAGATTTGTGTTCAATGAACCCTACAAAATAGGAATAAAACAGAACACACATGTGGCCTAAGTGCTCTCTACTCTAGAGATACAAAGATACTCTTGTAAAAAATAGGGAGTCCATTTGAGGCGGCATTTATGAACAAAGCACATAATGTTTTCTGATAGTTCGTACTGGAAACTTTGACGTGAAATGATTCTATTATAAACACTTTCCCGAAACCAGAACAATAATTATAGTGTCTCGACGCGCGTTCCGCTAACCAAGATCGCCTGAGGACGCTAAATTTGTTAGCGAAACGCGCATAGGTGTTGGGAAAGTGTTCTCAAAAGATACATAATTTTTTGCTTATATTGCTTCAGTGAATGATAATACACCGTACCATATTCTGACGTTAAATCCCGTCACGGCTATTTTATATCGATAACAAAAGAGACAGTATTAAATTTGGGTTGTCACACGTTGAATTATGGAAACATTAATGGAAATGAAATGTATATGGTTTGAGACAACTGTTCATAAAATACCGGTTCTACGTTTTTTTCTTCAAAATATTGAATAACGTCACATTGTACGATAAAATATGTACACGATATGTTTCAAAACATTTCTGCTATCCAGTGTGTCTCAGTCATAAAATACGTGGGCCTTCGTTTGTAAATTTTTAAGGTAAATACTTCAATAACTAATGTATAATTTGTTTACTTTAGCCTTTATCGCCGAACACACGATAAGGAGTAATTGGAATTCAAATTATATCCACTATGGTAATACAACAATTATTGAACGTTCATTAATGTAAAAATGTATTATTATCGAAAGTACTAGTCCTTGGATATAGCAGTATTATGATGAGCTAGTGAAAAAAACAACATGGATAGGAAAATACGCTGTCTGTTAAAAACATCAGGTGAATTTTATTTTTTTTAAATAGCCATTAATTTTTCAAATAATTTTTTGGTTTCTCCAAAGTAGTTATTCTCAGATATAATAGAATTGTACCAGCGTTTCTTCCAATCCTTAAAGTAGTTCAAAGCATTTTTGTTATGTCCTTGAACTCTCCCAGCAATTCGATGTAACCTCTTCGATCGTCACGAAACACAATCCTTTCGTGGATCTCTTCAATCTTTGGAAAAAGAGAAAGTCGCAGGAGGCCAAATCTGTTGAATACAGTGGCTGTGGCATGATCACAATGTTGTTTTTGGCTGAAAAATTACAAACAAGCAATGACGAGTGAGCAGATACGTTATCGTGATGTTTTTTCACAATACCGGTCATTTTATTTGTATTGCTTTTTGCAACTTCAAAATAATACTCCTTACTGAACTTACAGCTGTGTTGTAAACACTACCGATGCACTGTGTCACGGTAATCAAAGAAAACAATGAGCGAAACCTCGATATTTGATCGACTTGGCCTTCTTTTTTGGTTTTTGCTCTTCTAGGCTCTCTCACCATTGGACTTTGGCTTCTATCTTATACACATATACACATGCGACGGTATTTCTGGCCGGAATTGAGCAATTATGGAACGAACTTCTCTGCCGCACGCTTCATGACCAATATTTTAGAATAAATTGCATGGCATGTGCAGACATACTCAGCAATTTCTCTTATAATGATTCGACGGTGCGCCATAACATTTTATTCACTTTCTCAACATTTTCATCGGTTGTTGATGTGTTAGAGCATCCAGGGCGAGAATCGTTATTCACATCTTTTCGGTCTACTGCGAAAAGCCTGTACCACGTATAAACGTTTTTCTGACTGAGACTGAAATCACCTTATGCCACTGAAAGTTAGGCGCTTTGATAAGCCAAGGTCTTCAATGTTATTGAAGAAGATCGCATGCATTGGCTTATCCTTGTGTTGTCGCAGGAGTGAGGTGATCTCTGCGGCTTTTATATGAACCTTTTGATTAACAGGTTCCAACTCGGTGACAGAGTTGTGATCATCTCGTTCACTGTCGGAAACTGAATCGAGTTCATCACCTGCTCGGGCAGCTGCCCTAAAGAGAAATGCTCCAATTCCTGATTTCTCATGGTCGTGGACCATGCAGAGAAGCGGATCCGAACTCCTGACGACTTGCCAGGCTACAAGCATATTTGTTGCAACAAATTTGTACTTCCCCGGCAGTTCCGATGACCAGATATGTCAAAGTTTGTGCTGATACTTGCCGCGGAGATAGTTCTTCACTACTGTTACCTTCTGTGGGAGGCGTTGTTCAACCCCGGGGTAAGTATACGTCTCTCCTGCATCCAAATGGTGAACGATCCTTCCATCTACGAGCTGCACATCCTCTTCGAAGTCCCCGCATCGTCTTCTTTTGAGATGGACAATTGCACATTCGTCTATCCCGAATATCATACTAATAGCATGCGTGTACTCTTCCACCACCCTCGAGATCTGATAGAGATCCTTTTCTCAAGAGGCATGAAGTTTACGATCATCCATATAAAACAAATGGGTAACTTTGTGCCTTTGTGTCTTGGAACTGCGGTAGGGCTGGAGTGTCTAAGTGGGGTGGCTGCGGGTGTTCATAGATGTCCGTCCATAATGATTCCATCTGATCAGCGGTCGGCGAATTATCTACAACACGTGGAGGCTCTTGGAATAAGCGATAACTTTTCTCGCGAAACCTAAGGTTTTTCGCGACTAGTATTCGTATTCTATCAAGGCAGTGCTGTTTGGTGGTCAGCAGCACGCCTTGACTTGAAGTGTTATGGATACATCGTAGTTAAGCGGCTGTGGCATGATCACAATGTTGTTTTTGGCTAAAAAATTACAAACAAGCAATGACGAGTGAGCAGATACGTTATCGTGATGTTTTTTCACGCCCGTAATGCGGGCGTGAACGGCCTACTGGCCGCCCTGTTATCCATCTTATGTTGGATACGAGACGAGTGTTGTCTCGCCGACGTGATCTGAGCTTCCATCTTGTGTACATACCGTTCAATCATACCAAACTGCAAGGCCAGGATTTCGTCCAAAGGCCTCTTCTGTTAGTTGCTCATGAACTTCCGCATTCAAACTATCCAGTTCTTGTGGCTTCAGAGGCCTAATTCTGTAGAGAACCCTGTGTATTCTGATTGTCTCCTTTGGTGGCATGATGCGAGTCTCCTCTCCAGCCGTGTCAGCGAGTGGTAGAACTGTCAGTTCTACCACTTCGTTAGTAGGCTGGGTAGGAGCTTTATAGCCCAGCCGCCGAAGATAGGATACGTAATCCCTAAGATTTTGAGCGAAAAAGGTGGTATGCTCTGGATGTGTTTCACACCACCATGCATTCTCGCCATGTAGCAATGCATAAGGCTATCTCTTAGCTCATGCATCTAGGGTCATTGCCAGGGTTGCCATTGGTAAGCAAATCATCGTTATGGACCCACCATCTTGCCTCTGACCCCTCTGAGCGGGTCGATTGTGGGGGCCCCTTCCTCGATTACCTGGAACCAAGTTTTGGGTTTACCGGGTGATTAGTCCTGTAGACCCATGGCCGGCACCGGAAGTAGATTATTATTCTCCTTTCCGGTTGCGTCTGTGCTGCTGGTCTAGTTTTGCACCAGTTGCTCGGGTAAGTGGTGGCGCAAGGGTGTTAGTGGCCATTCCTGCTATAGTATTGTTATTATGATCATCATCATAAACAGAAACTAGTTTTGTAGTCCGGCTCTTACAACATGGAAGAAATTGTCGCCTCAAATCTAACTACAAATGAACTGTAACCAAATGAAGTGTGACTATCTGCACTCAATAATACGCGAATTGAGTCTGTTACTTCCACTGATGGAAAGAATCGAAAAATTGAACTCCAAACAGTATAACTAAGCACTGTGAGGAATACTAGTACTAGAGACAATTTCGCAGTTGTGGACGTAACATCGAAAAATAGCTTCAGTACAAATAACTCTAGCCGTGGATGGCTCAAATAACTCATTAAGAAATTGTTGAAGTCATTAGAGTCGACTGGAGAAGGAAGTAACTCTTGCTTTCCACTGACAAATATCAATGTTTTCTCGAACACTCGTTTTTAAATGACTCTGATTGATTCCTTTTAAAATCCATCCAACAGCATAGTAGAAATTCCAAACAACCTGTGGATCGGCGAGATGATTTTCCATATGAAACGCGCAGTTCCAAACAATCTCTGATTCTGTAAACACGAATTAACTGGACAGGTAATCAAAACGAATTTGTTGATGAAGCAATAATGATAATGAACATGTAATTACGCTCATTTTTCGTGACTACATAAATTATATCACGCGAAGATATTCATACGTACATATCTATCATGATAAAGATTTTTATCGCGCAATGAACGTAGAGGTAACTGAACTTTGAAGAACTCCATTTTTGTGCGAGGTATCTGAGTGAGATGATTACATTGGGGGCAACGAATACATGTATCTTCAATAAAATAGGCAATACCACACATACGTTTATATAGTATCTTCTTTTACATAATGGCGTATGTCGTAACAAGGGTTATTTATAAAACTAATGAGGTATCTCTCGATTGAAAGAAGATATCGATCTCGGGTGAACGGAACTCTCTAGCTAGAATTCTAGTAAATGGGGAAAACTATGAAATACTTGGAAATTTGATCCTTCGACCTTTAGTTTCAAGGTGAAACTTTAATTTTTTGAATTTTTCTCATTAATCGTGAAAATTTGCTAAGATGCGAATTTGTCGTTCATATGCTACACTTGTTTCTCAAATGTAGAAGGAATAACCAAAAAATAAGTGCTGGCACGTCAAAAAATATCGAAAAACAACAAGAGATATGAATTTTTGAAAATTCGACTTTTCTCAACTCTTGAACATATATTTGCAATATTGGGGACTGTTTTATTTTATGCATTACTAGTACTATGTTGCTGTATCGCTGCTGTTCCAATGTTTTGACAGAATCAGCATCAACGAACTTAGGCGTGCGCAGCGTTATAGAACAGTGCTTTCAAAAAATTGCTCTACAGCGCCATCTAGTGGCGAGTTACAGAAAAATTGATAGCCTAAAAACCTTCTCTATGAAAAATTACTCATACCTGTCAAGTT
>WOGO01006254.1:0-11872 GCA_015342085.1 Leptinotarsa defecta
ATGTGAAACAGTATCGAATGCTTTAGAGAGGTCTATGAAGATACAAAGTGCTGGTATTCGATTATCTATTGCTTCATATATTTTTTTTTTGATAATGCACAAGTAGCATCTTCAGTTGAGCAACCTTCTCTGAAGCCAAACTGTTTTTTTGAGATGACATTATTTTCATCGAAGAAATTCATAATACTGATTTTCAATATTTTCTCGAGATTATTGTTATAGGTCGGTAATTGTCTACTTTTTCTTTATTGCCTTTCTCAAATAACATCTATTTGTATTTTCTGCAAACGAGATTTATTTGTTTCCATTCAGAAGACAAGGAAAGCAAAACGTTGGGAAATTTCTCTCCTATAGATATTTCTATTATTCGTATTTTGAAATGGTGGGAACCTGAGAAATTTTCCAAGTTCATGTATACTTGAGAAGTTACATTAATTGCTTTCATTGTCGAGTAGTCTCACAATCCTGTTGATGTTACCACGTATAGTATTTCACGATTCCAGACAAATGAAAATTTGCATTTAAATAACAAATATTTTCATTCAAAAAAATTATTCATTTAGTTCATTACTAATGTAAAACACAACGCTCTTCACATCAGTAGCTTTTTAGATACCTTCAAAAGACAATTCACATCAATCTTGCTGAAGATTTTACTACTGTAGGTCACCTGAAGAGAAATATTCACTTTTTCACAATCACAACCCGTAGAAAACATTCACACAGCCAGTTTTTCAATCCTACAGCCATGGAAATTTCGTTTAATTGAAGAAATAATATTCTTCAGGAGATATTTGTTTTTGTGTAACGAATTTTTTGGTCAGAGTATTATTGGAATCAAATATACTTGAAAGTATCGAGAAAATATTTTACAGGGTATTTTTGGTGGATACTTGTCATCTTTCAACTTTATACAAAATTACCTTTCAAAACCCTGTGGAATGACAAAAATTTGTTAGGTTTTCGATGCTCCTGCCAAAAATACACGGGGTAACTCATTGAGATAGAACAAGACTGATGAAATGTCATCGATATATCCAAGAACTTGGAGATTATTTCAGAAGTTGATTTTGAAATAAGTATTCATCAAGATTCCCTAATACAATATGAATATTTGTTGATTTACACACTATTTTTCATTCGGCTTATATTATGTCGGAAAAAACGAAGCCGAAACCGGTCTGGAAGTGTGCCCGTTACAGAATTGAAGATCGACTCTTTCAATTGTATTGCCAATTGCATATGCAGGAAATTTTCTGTGAAGATTCTTGCACTGAAACTTGTCGGATATAATCCAACGCCCTTCGTGGTATTAGCCAGGGGAGCAGTTATTTTCTGATAGGCGTCACTCCATTAAACCTACTGTGTAGGTATATCGAGACTGGCTCGAACGTTTAAAGTTAATTTGCTTTAGATTTGTTTACTGCCGGTCTTCAAGCATAGCCCACTGACTAATAAGAAAGTTAATTTATTCGATTCGAAATATTTATTTTTCACATTATTTTGACCTAATATCAAAAAAACACTCTAATTTTCAATCGAAAGTTCTCTTGTTAAAATATCAGTTTTTTTCATAAAGTCGATGTGTTTTCTCTTCGTTGTGATCTCTACTTTCTGATGGTGTGAAAAAAACATTATTATAGTAAATGTTCTCAGAAAATGCAAAACTTCTAAAAAACTTGAATTGGATTTTTCATTCATTATGTTCAATTTCATCAAAGAAATGTGACTGCCGCAACCTCATTCAGTTGAAAAGTTTATTCCTTGAATTTTAATTACATACATGTCATAGAAAATTTCATAAAATATAAATATATATGTGAATCGCACTATTGAATTTAGATACTTCATTCTGATTACGTTATAGATTATAATATTTTTGACAACGTTAATCTTGTTATTTATAAATACTTTATCTTGAATTTTGATCACTCATCCATTAATTTTTGTCTCTTTGATGGCATTTCTTCATCGTTAGATTCGAAGTAGTTGCTGGTACTGTTGTGACAATAACTGATTTTTTAATTTCGGGGTACCCATCAAAGATAATATAGCTGCTTGCTGCGTAATGTTTTTCTACATAGCGCAAATATGTATTCATGATCTCTTCCACAGTTTAGTTTTTCTGCTAAATTACTTTGTGCAGTTAAAATCCACCGTCGACGACATGCACTATGCCGTCAGAATGCGTTGGTCTATTCACACTCACAAATAATTCATAGAGTTGAGATTTTACATTTTTCATGAGGCGATTTTCTGTAAAAAGTAACAGTGGAAAGGGTGGCAAGCTCGTATTGTAAATAAGTTTCCATATCTTTTTTACTGTCGACCGTTAACGATATCCTTTGGAATAGCAATAATGGATCGATGGCTAATAATATCTCCGTTTACTTTAACGGAAGATTGGACCGTTTTTATTGACAAGACTTCTTTTTCCTTTTAAATTTCAAACTGCAAAAATTAATTCCAACAATAGCTTGCAAATATTTTTTTTCCACCTTCATACGCTTCGTGGCAATTCACAGAATTACTGCCAATAATTGAAGAAAATATTGACATAAAGTTATCAAGATCATACCTGTGGAAACATTTTTGTAATATTTGTAAATCATCTACTTCTCTTTTCATTCGGTGTTCCCTTGAATCAATGTATTGCTATGTAGTTGCAAAAAAACATTTCGGAACTATTCCATGTGATTGCAATCTTCGACAAGTATCTATGATCATTGTTAATACGAATTTTGTTAAAACACTTTCAGACAAGTCACGATCATGTGTAATTGAAGTGTAAATTTTAATGAACAGCTCAAAATTATACATAATGATTGAATTCAAGTTTTTTTCGATTTTTTTGATTTTTCTTAGAACTATAGTAATGTATATTTTTTTAGACCATGAGAGAATAGAGATTTCAACGAACAAAAAGCACACCGACTTTTTGAAAAAAGCTGATATTTTGACGCGAGAATTTTCGATTGAAAATTAGGGTTCTTTTTTATATTGAGTCAAAATAAGGTGATAAAATAAATATTTCAAATCGAATAAATTACTACGGAAGCGTAGAAGAGCCAAATATTATTTGTTCATTGGATCCACCATAATTTCGACTTAAAAGTCGTAATTTCGACTTTTATTTCGTAATTTAGACTTTTTTCTCGTAATTCAGACTTTTATCTCGTAATTTCGACTTCTATCTCGAAATTTCAACTTTTAAGTCGAAATTATGTTAGATCAAATGAACAAATGATCTTTGGCTCTTCTACGCTTCCGTAAATTACAGATAAGTTTTCATAAAATTTTGTAGATTTTTTTTATAGAGATGAAAATGAAAAACCGAAATATTCCAACAAATTGATGGATGTGGCCGTTAGGGAATCATAACGAAGAAAAGAGAATTGAAACTTTCTATGTTTTTTACCACTTTTATTCGTAACTAACGTAACTGCAGTTTCGTCCTGTAAGGACATTTTCAAACTTATACATTAAACTCATGTATAACAAACTGCAGTAATGTTAGTCACAAATAAAAGTGGTAAAAAATATAGAAAGTTACAAATCTTCTTTCTTCATAACCAAAATCTTGGTTATTTGAATTTTTACATAAATATGTAGGTTATGTGAAAATATTGATAATACAAAAGTTTCGGATCTTTTTATTACCTACAACTTTGCCCTTTAACTTTTTTCCATAGGACTTGTAGTTTTGCCGGAAACCGAGATGAACCATTTTTTACGCTTGAAAACTCATCCCCTCAGAACTCGGATCGCCCGTAATTTATTTTTCGTTATTAATTTTCATCATATTCCTTTTTTTCTAATGGGTTTCATCCTTCTATTATTTTTTTATACTTTTTACCATTTTTGAAGGTTCAGCCCTGGTCTGTTGTATGTACATTGCTCGGAAAATTTTAGCATTTGTTGAAATGTGAGCGTGACGTCACGTAAACTGTTAGTTTCAAATGTATGGTGTGATTAAAAGTGGTTAACCTTGAGTCATCCCTTTATTTCCATATCAAACAGTAGTAATAATACTATTCATTCTTCATTCCTCATAGGAAATTTAATATAGAGGTCAAATTTGGAATATTCAACAAATTGAAAGGAAGATGTAAAAAGTCAATAGTTCGAGAACGTACAGAGTTTATCCTTCTTCAAAAACAATAAATCGCTCAGTTATTTATTAGGCACCAGATATACCCAACCCTATCCGAAGACACTAACATATTCACCCCTGCGTTGCGTCGAATTCGCTGTTGTTTTCGTCTTAATGAATGTCGTGAGAAATGGTATAAAATTTCAGAGAGCGTACGAAAACCATAACCATCAATTCACGGGTGGCGCAAACAACGAACAGATCGACTCGAGAATCGCGAGAGGCAGGGGCGGCTGATGTCGGGCCTCGTCGATTATCGTTATCCTCCGCAGAGTGAAATATTCATACTTACATGATTCACCGAAGTTTGGCATCACACTCACAACATCTTCCTAAATGTTTTGAACGAAGTAAACAGAGCGTCACTATATCTGCGACGTGTGAAACGATATGAAATTGAATGACCTCTCCGTTAGTTTCTTAAAATATGGTAGCGAAGCAATCCGTCATCCCCATTTTCAATATATAATTGAGAAATGGAAAGTCAGAAAAAGTTTTTCCACAAAATTATTGTTTGCATCCATACTTTTCGAAATTTTGCTAACTTGAATGAATGATGATTCGATAGCTTAATTCTGAAAATTATATATGTTTACACCTTTTTGGTTCATAATAGGTAGGTATATGAGTGTTATATTTTCAGATTAGAAAACATTATTCAAATAAATGAATATGACACTATATTACTAGCTGTAGTCGGGAGTACCAATTCCTCTCACCGCAGAACATTTTTCGCTATATAATAGCTTCCTGAAGTAGAAATGATAAACTTTTGAGTTACAACCATCCAAACTCTATTCACTCAAAAAGAAGTAGGTATGTTCACAACCATCGATTTTAATTTTGAATTGGGTAGCACCTATCTACCACAAGACAACACGAAAGAAAAGGGCGAACTTGACCTTCAAACACCTAAACTAACCTAATCCAACCAATGTATTCATTTCATGATCATATCGTATCCATTTAAACAGCTCTCTAATTACAAATGAGCACTTTTTGGGAGCGAATAATTTCTGGTAAAGGGAAGTTTAGGCTTCCGATTTCTCCATTTTTTATACTAAAAATGTGAGAAACTTTCATGAAAACGAAGAAAGTAATCAATTTCGAAATGAACTATTCAGATGTGTAGATCATGCATAAAAGTTACTTTCAGACAAAAACTGGAATAAAAAACCCTATCGAAACAACTACTTCCATATAAACATCGAATTAAACAAAAAACACGTCATTTTGAATCAACCACTTCCATATGAACATTGAATTATACAAAAAATACTTTTTCTATTCAGTATGTACTCCAAATATTCTTCACAGAATTGCTACACAATAAGCCATATGAAAGACTGTTATCTTGAATGTTCAGAAATAGGACATTTGTCTTGCATCTCCAGTACCAATTCGGATTACATTACAAAATGAAACACTTGAATCATGCATAACAACAACACTTTATGTTACGACCATAGAACTCTTGTTTGAATTGGAGAGGGAATCAATTTTTGGGAGGTAAAGGTTTTGACTCTGCACGTATCCAAATTCACACAAAAAATATGTAAAACTTCTTTTCTTTGCAAGATTCTCACATTTTTCAAATAAAGATACAGAACTAGAAAGCCAAGACATTTCTTTCCCAAAGAGTATGTAGTGAATTGTTTCGGGTAATTCTTGAAAAATTCAGGCAGCAACGATGAATCATTATAAAATGTTCCATTTAATCACTTCATCCATTGGTGAAAACCAATGGATGAAGTTTATCACATTCAGATGACATGTCGTGCTAAAGGTACACTATCTTGGATTAGTTCTTCTTGAACATTAAAACCTTTTCATATCCGCTAGAATTCCGAAGATATATTCGGAAAAGTAGTTTTTTAATGTGTGTAGTAACTATTTTTATTCTCTCTGGCCCAGTATAGTGCTTAATATTATAAAATATTCGTCTTGGTTTATGTCTTCGTATTCTTGAATATTTGTTTTGAGCCGCCTCTGGTATAAACTACAAGAGATCGACTATGAAGAAATACGAGACGGAGAAAAAGCAGTTGTGGTACGAAGGATAATTTGTATCGGAAAGTCTTCTCGTCGAAAAAGACATCTGAATTTAAAGAGATGAGACAGACGTCGGCTGAAATTGATTGAGGTTGAGACGGTGTCGGGTATCTTTGCTGAAATTTGACGGTTGGATTATTGGAAGTGGCAATCTTTTCAATATCAAAGTTTTTACACATCATGCTGAAATTATTCATATATTTAAACTATTCTTATTCACACAATGAAATAATATAACAATAAATTTTTTTGCATACAGTTTTCAAATTACTATTAAAAACTTTTGAAAGTAGATGTCATACATCTTTGAAATGATCATTGAAGAAATACTACACAATGTTCGGCCGTATCATTTACATAATTTGGAACCACTGAAAGTATTTAGGCATAAAATTTCATTTATCCGTAGATTTTTGTTCCAAATCACTTAAGTTGATTTGGATTTGATCACGTACATTTTATTACAAACAAGTAGAAAGCCTACTTTGGCATGAAGAGAGTTCAAGGAAAATTTTGTCTTCTGGAAGCTTCATTTCACAAAAAAAAGGTGCCTTGCTGGCCCTAAAAATACGAATCATGTGATGACACCTTCATATGTTTTGGAAATGTGCGATTTCAATTTCGAAAAAGATGTGATAATCATATCACTGACGATTTTCATGTATATTAAAGTCAAGAAAAAGATCTGCGTATACTCATTTCCAAAACTGAGTTTTCGTATGAAGTTCCATGTAAAGAGTGCATTAATTCATTCATTAGTATAAACTGGAAAACCCCCTTTGATAAAAAAACAATGTGAAACAATTATCTTGATGATATACAAAAATAAATTAATAAAGACCATTCAGATAAGTCAAAAATTCAAAAAACTAAATAGTAAAAACGTAATTATTCACATATCTTTTGAATGCACCAATGGAGTTTGTAAAGAAATTTTGTCCTGGCTCATTAGCCCCCCTTAAAATGCGAGATATGATCAAAACCATGATATTACAAATGCATCTCTACAATGAAGATAGTATTATCCTCCCTAGTTTTCTTTTGTCCCACTCTAAAATCAATAATTAATAAAAAACATTCAGATAAGTCAAGAATTCAAAAAACTAAATAGTAAAAATAAATAATGTTAAGAAGTTCTGAAAGATAACAGTGACCTGCTAACAACTTGAATAGAAATAATAAGCCTGTATGGATTCTTCTGTTTTCCAAAGTTATCAAAACGAAAAATTAAATGGATGTCATTGTAGTTGAATATTTCATTTGAAGACCCATTCTGTGAGCAGCTGTCCTCAATAATTTTTTCTGGACTCTTTCTAACAATTTTTTTTCAGACCAAGTAGGTGAGATGGAGACCACAGAATAGATTCATAATCTGAGCCTAAGAGTTTTAGTGATTTGAATATAATACTACCAAGAGTTTTGAATGTTGGTTTTCCGTCAAACATAATATACAGATTTTCAACTTCCTGACGGAAAGGAAGCTTTCACAATATTCGAAGGTAATAGGTGAATGGTTACGATTAAAATACATTACTACATATTTACTCCATTCAAAATTCAAGCAATTCATAATACGACAATCAGTTGATCGGTTTCAATCAGATTAAAGTCTCATAAAATCATCATAAGATTCAATCTGACGATATAACTTGAAATCATCTATAAGAAGTGAACATTTTAAGTCAATGATGTTGGTAACTAGATCATTAATGAAAATATTGAATAATGAAGGTCCACTATGACTGCCTTGCGGAACACCAGATAGAACACCATTGGTTATGAATTGCTATGTTGAAGAAAATATTGAATATTGAGAGAATATAACGTAAATGTAACGGAAATATTACGTGTTTCCATCATTAGTGATCCCAAAAAAGCAATAAGTCTTCATCAGTATCCCATATTAATCATTATTTCTGTACGTGTCATTGTTTTCTACATGAATTGGGAAACTTCACATTTTTGACAATTCAAACAAATAGAAAAGTCTCAGAGGAAATGTGTTCAGGTTACATTACTTTTCCAAGTAAAGCTAATCTTCTGATGACGCCAAATCAGTTAGTGAAACATGTTTAGGAGTTCTGTTGTTCTAGTGTGTGGGAAAAGTATTTGTCGTAGTGTAATTCCATATCCCTGTTATATAATTTTATAAGTATAGAATGACTCCAAAACAAAAAATATAAATCAGTTATTTATTATACTTAATCAGACGATGATACAAGAATATTTTTTCAGATTAGCGATTTTTGACAACATAGTAGTAAATACAAAGCATGAACTTTATTAAAATCTAACTGGAAAATTATAAAACTATGAGCATATTAAACAACTAAAAAATTCCTTTTTTTTCTGATTCTAGTACTGGACTGAAGAAATTTGCATCAGGTCAGATTTTTTCCCCCAAGTTTAATTATCAGTTGAAGTTAATAACTTTCAGCCACACATTTTCAGCTTCAACTATTCCCTTGTTCTATGACGGATAATTCAATTTGAGAGCTTCGTGACGGCCTGAATTCAAATAACAGGACACTATTCCAGTCACGTATTCTGCATGCTATAAACTGGTAATTGATTGTCGAACATAGAAAATCGTTTGAGTCTGGCTACATGCGTATCGCAAGCGTGGAAAATTTCATTGAATGGGCCACCTGGTTTCGACGATGATTTTGTAAGTGAGCAAGGTATTTCGGATAAATAAAGGATCAACTTGTTTGGGGAAACTCAATTATCATTATTATACACAGGAATATCAAGTAGACAACTGATCAATCTACCATAATGAAACCGAAACGTGGGAGAAATTGGATTATATTGTATGAATAAATAATAGTTTGAAAAACTAATAAACACGCTTTGATAGCACAACAAACTAAAAAAAATATTCTAAACTGATTTGAGATTGTGTTCAACATCGATAATAAGTCCTATGTCTTGATGTAACTGATAACTATTGATTAATTTGAAATAAAGCCATGATGAAAATTATATTTTTATTATATTTTTATTATGGCTCCAATCTGGCAAACAGCTCCTAACCAAGTATGTATAACAATGGATATTTAGCACCTGACGCTTTTTTACAACATAATTAATGTTATACGTAAATAGATTGATTCTGATTCTGGACTTATTGAAAGTCATTAGTTTTGATGTAACTTTGAAACTAACTTAACACATTCATGGTTCACAACATATTCATCCGATCGCACACAAGTAGTTAAGACAAAATCAATCTCAAATTTAGTTATTATACAATGTGGTGTGCCGCAAGAATCAGTCTTGGGTCCAATTTTCTTTTTACTCTATATTAATGACCTAACGACGCTTGACATTACAGGAAATGCCACCCTGTTTGCTGATGTGTAATGATGAGCAAGCTGATCATCATATCATTAATTTAGATATAATAAAGGTCAAAGAGTGGTGCGGCTCGAACCTTTCTTCCTTCAGTATATTGAAAACTCAGATAGTGTCTTTCAAATGTGCAGTTGCTGATATTTCTTCAAACCACCAGATCATTGAAAACAACCTCTGGTTGTTATGCTGTGAAAATTGCTGCAAACTAACAAGGATACCCAACCGCAAAGACAGAATACTACTCCTTGATAAAGTCACATTTGCGTTGCGGTATCCCATTCTGGGAAGTGTGCAGTGGTAATTATCTTTAAAGTGTTTTTTTCGTACAAAAAAGAGCCCTGAGATATCTCTATAAACAAAAATTTTGCTATTCGTGCGGATTTCACTTCAAGCAACACAACATACTCACGGTAGTGTCTATATTTATACTTGAAACAGTGTATCTCATAAATAAACACAAACAAAATTTCATTACAGGGAATAGACACACGTCAAAGTAACCATATCAAACTACCATAACGGCTGCAAAAGGTACAATCACCTTCCAAATAATATTGAAGATATACCGTCCAGCGCCAGCTTAGGAAAAGCAGTGAAAAGAGTTCTTTTCCATAGAACCTATTATAGTTTTGAAGAATATTATGTGGATAGAATAGAATGATAAGTAGACCAAAACTATACACTTTCTATGCACTATACACCTTCTCTGTTTGTTATATTTTGAATTTCGAATAAGTGACTCATTGTTTTTAATTCAATTTCATACATTTATCAAATGTTATCAATTCAATTATATTTACATTTATATATACACGCTTTGTCAAGAAAATGTTATTTTTTGATATTAAAGCATATTTTGATTGATTGATTGATCGATCGTGTTGAACACAATCTTAAATTAGTTTCGAATTGAAGAATGTAAATAGTCACGGCCGGAGATAACTGTATGAAGTCTATTTTCCGCGTTTTCTGGCCGTGGTCTGCAGGTCGTAATGCCTGACGTTTCGTCTACTGCTGCGGTATACATTTTCAAACGCGATGTGGTAACGGTCGCAATACCCGAGCTGGTTCTCTGATCCTTGTTCCTGTTGTTAGGTATAAAAACCTGCAGTCCACAGTCAGAAAACCCAGAAAATAGCCCTTCATATAGTTTCAAATAATTCCGCGATTGGCGGACAGTGTATATCACTTTGGCCAAACCCATTCAGGTGATAGGTGCATTTTGAGCATTTCCATCAGTCCTGAGAGTTTCATCGTTCCAATTCGAATATTACGGAAGATACGGGGGTGTTTGTATAAGAAGTGAGACAAATTCAGATTTTTCAGGACTAAAACTTTCTCAGGAGAAAAGTGTATTCGTAGTGAGTTGGTAGTCCTGATTACGAATCTGAAGGAATTTTGAGCCTATTTTGCCCCTAATATGTTTTACCGTAAAAATGGGGTGTTCCATCGCGAGTGGCGGACAGTGTATATCACTTTAGGCAACCACATTCAAGTGGTAGGTGCATTTCTAGTATTGCCATCAGTCATGAGAGTTTCATCGTTCCACCTTAAATATTACGTAAGATACGGGGGTGTTTCCATAAGAAGTGAGACAAATTCGGATTATTCAGGACTGAAATGTTCTCAGGAAAGAAGTGTATTTGTAGTAAGTTGGTAGTCCTGATCACGAATCTGAAGGAATTTTGAGCCTACTTTGCCCCCTAATATGTTTTACCGTAAAAATGGGGTGTTCCATCGCGAGTGGCGGACAGTGTATACCACTTTGGCCAACCCCATTCAGGTTGTAGATGCATTTTATGCATTTCCATCAGTATAGAGAGAATTTTGCGTGCTTTTGTCGGTCTTGGCTCTTCTGGGCTCAGATTGGGACGATTAATTTTTGATTTCGATATCATAACCATATACCAATGACTCGTAATCGGTTATGATCCTTTTAGGCAAATCTGGGTTCCAGTTGACGTCTGATCGAAATTCAGGGGTTTTGAACCAAACTCCGCTTTGTTAGGTGTTGAAATGGACAACATTATGTCTTGGCACAACCATGTCGCTGAAATTGCAAAACCCGCTTCTCAATAACTTGGAATACTGTTCCGAACCAGAAAACTGTACACACCTCAGCAACTTTTGATGCTTTATAAAACTCAGATCAGACCTTATTTTGAGTATTGTTCTCATGTATGAAGCTCCGCCCCCAAACATACCCTGAAGCTGATGGATTCTATCCAGAAAAGAGACATCCGCCTCATTGGAGTCGCGAACATTACTTGCAACCTTGATAGTCTGGAGCATCGAAAAAAGGTTGGAGAT
>WOGO01006255.1:0-11347 GCA_015342085.1 Leptinotarsa defecta
ATTTTGATTTTTCTAGCAATTTTGTTGGCCTCTATTATTTTGTAAATATATGTTTGACGAGAATTCGGTGTGATTATTTGTGTTTTCATTGTATTTTAGAGTTTTCGACTCGAAAACCAACTACCTCGAAGTGTGTTGTTGTTGTGCTGTTCCAATTGGTATTGCAAATACTATACCGACAACATATTTTGGAACAGGGATGTTCACTGTTAACCCCCTTCGTGGGTTGCCCATATATGTATCAACCTGAAAACATATTTTTGTAATTTCGCATTTTTGGTGCATTTATAGAAAAATTGAGGCAGAACGTACACTTCGAAATTATATTCCCACCACCCTCAGAATAAAAAATTCAAGACTTCAAACCGTTTCTCATAACACAATGCAATCCCAAGTGGTCTAAACGATGCGCCTCGCAGTGAACATTCCTTACATCAGTAGTTCCAAGGAATAATCAAGAAACGCCTTCAATTCCGTCTGGAGGCAATCACGTGTAATCGTTCTCTCCTCACATCCGAAGGTAAAGAATTGCCGGTAGATGGCGCTCCCAAGATTGCCCGGCTTCTGTCAACCCAAATGTGGATTTATTCCGGCCGTATTAGATTACACATACCCGGAGTCGGTTGAACGGGCCAATAAATAAACAGGATCTTCAATTAGGATTTTTTCTTGGAGATGCAGGGAAGGAAATGCGGAAAACATGTACGGGAAGATTGGATTCCGGACGCTTGGTAAATACAAATATTTCGATACGGAGCTTATGATATCCATTATAACGGGTGGGAAACGAGGGATGCTTCTAGTTGGATTACCGAATTCGGTCAAATCTGGTTACTGTTGGGGGATGTTACAGGTACATTTTTCAGTCAGAGAATAGACGTGAAAGATTGTTACACAGAATTGAGAACATTTTCGAAAAATAGAAGTAAATTGGTTAGATGGAAATTCAGATTGAAAAATGAAGCTGATGGATCATATATTATTACGTTTACCCGTGTGTTTGTTAATTTCCAGATGAAACTTAGTTACTTTTTTTGGTTTAAGTACGGTCGGTTTAGTTACCAACTAAAACATTCAACAGGGCCGTGGATCAAAGATGTTGTCACCAATAAAATAAAAGATTTCTAATCAAAATGAGCGCCAAGTGAGTTTGCCGGCTTTTATTACAAAAATCTCTAAAATATACAAGAGATAACTACAAGATTCAATCTTAAACCAATACCCCGGGTGTGACCGGATGGACTTCGGTTGGAAGAATTGAATGTTAACAAACAACACATCAGTCATTAAATTCTTCTTAACTATGAATAAGCTTCCTAGTATCACGTAAAATATAGGCATCGGTTTGTCCTTAATTAATTCACTTCACCAAAAAAATGATCTTTCAATTCTTATGTTCATTGCTTCCGTATCTATTTTTTTTTAAGAAAAGAAAATCCTCTACGAGGTACTTATCCTCGTCGATTCTATTATCCAAGTCCGTTGCATATAATTACCAAGTAAAAAGATGTAGCAATGGGAGCTATGGTGATTGAACGGAATGCAGGCACATTTGCGCGGTCTTAAGACCTCGGGTGCTTCCGTCAACTATCTGCAAACTTCGCCTGACGCGCTCGAACCGTTAGTGCCATTCGTTTAGTCACTAGGGACGCTTGTATGTTTTTCGCTCTATCCGATTGCCATCATCAAGGTAAGCATGAAATCATATTCTTATTTTATTGTATTTATACTTCTTATATCCCTAGATTCGTTTACTTTTAAGTCCCATCAGTTAAAACGTGATTGAGAATAGAATTACATATTTATGTTATTACTTTTCAAACCGGTGGTCAGCGGCTAATGGTAGCCTAGCTATGCTCTCATAACCCGACATAGCTCCAATTACCCGACATAGCTCCCGTTACCCCACTTAGTCATTTAAGAAATATAATGCCTTGTTTTTTTTTTGTTTTAGATGCCACGTAAAAGAGCTCGGACAAACACAAAAGCTTCTTGAACAGTGAATTCATTAAAAAATGCGATATCTGTTCTCAAAAGAGGAGGTATATCGGTGTACAAAGTATCTCAACAGACTGGCATTCCTTACAGCACTCAAAAGAAGAGACACAATTTAGCGAAAGCTGACGATAGTAGCTACAAAAACTCTCATAAGCTGGGAAGAGGTACTGTATTGAATGTTGCCCAAGAAGAAATACTGTCAAATAAACTATGTCAAATATACTATGTCAAATAAGTTTTATGGTTTGACAAGAGAACAGTTTCGCAAACTATGTTACAGTGTAGCTAAACAACTAGGATTGAGGAACGGTTTAATCAAGTCAACCAAACTGCAGGGAAAGATTGGCTGGCTGGATTTATGCAGCGTCATCCAGATTTGAGTATTAGAAAGCCTGAAGCCATCAGTATCAACCGAATCCTCGGATTTAACGCGACTGAGATAACGCTTTTTTTTTAATAATTTGGAGATATTCATGAAACAACATCACTTCGAGCCTCAAATGATTTACAATGTAGACGAGACTGGTATAACGACCGTCTGAAAAAGACTGAAAAGACTGAAAAAATTATAGCTCCCAAAGGACGAAACGCGTAGGATCTGTAACATCATAGGAAAGAGGTAAGACGGTCACAGTAATATGTGCTATGAGTGCGTCTGGATATTTCGTTCCTCCGCTTTTCATATTTCCTCGGCAGTGTCACTCACCACAGCTAGAAAAAGATGGACCAGTGGGAGCCGTTTACACATGTTCACATAATGGCTGGACTAATGAAAAGATATTTGTTTTATGGCTTCGTCATTTCATTAAATACAGCAAACCTGCTGCTGAAACACCCGTATTGCTAATATTGGATAATCGTAACAGTCATGATACTCACGAAGCTTGGGAAATGGCAAAAGAGAACCATGTCATAATTCTAACCATTCCTCCTCGTTCATCCCACCGTCTACAACCTCGTGACGTTGAATTTCATTCCCCGCTTATAACAAAGAGTGCAACTTGTATATAAAGTCTAGAAATTTGATGAAAATTACTCCATACGACATTGCTGGACTATTTAATAAAGCCTATACTAGAGTTGCTTCTATAGAAAAAGGAGTGTCGAGCTTTGAAGCAACGGGAATATTCCCAATGAATCCTGGAGTTTTTTGCGATGATGAATTCATTGATGAGAAATCCAGATCAACTGTGCCGGTGGCTGAAGCTCAACAGCAGCCAACGAATATCACTTCTATTCCATCAATGTTAAATCAGCCTGAGCAACCATGTGCTAGCCTTGTAACAAGTCCTTCTATTTTTTGTGGTCTGGAAATTGAACCAGAAATTATTCAGAGGGAAGCTGCTGTAACTCCATCTTCAATTCCATCCACATCATATTCAGCATCGGAACCGCCTGCCATTCTGAAAACACACACCGCCAGATCTATCGCAACTCAGTCCAATATTGACTTTGCTAATGCTGTCTTCATTGTCAGTCCACTGCCTCAACAACTCATCTCTCAAAAACAAAGACCGATGAAAAACAAACAGCATTCTGTAATTATAACAAGTACTCCAAATAAAGAAGTATTTGAAGAAGAAAAGAGAAAAAGAACTGTAAAGGAGAATAAGACAAAGACAATTAAGAAAAATGAAGGAAACTGTGATGAAGAAAATTGTGTCAAGGTAAATGTATTAAAAAGAAACATACCAAAGATAAAGAGATTAAAAGTAACAAGACTACAACCAGAAACACAAGGATCAAAAGGCAACAAGATATGTGTTTAAAAGTGATGATGAAGACTCATCTATTGATCAAGTAGACGAAAATACTATTTGCGATGATGAGTTAGAATATTCTGAAGAGGGTAATTTATGTGCAATTTGTTTAGATACTGGAAAATGTGGAGAGATGTGGTACCGATGCAGAAGTTGCGAAAACTGGGCCTATAAGAGTGTTCTGGCAGTGATAATCCAATACTTATATTTGTGCATTTTGTTTGGATCCGTAAAGACTAGATTTTTTGTTTTCCAATAATAATTTCATATTTTATTTCCGTTTTGTTCGAATTTGTTTTTATTTTAATTTGAGTTACTAATAGTTTTATTGTGTTGATAATCATAATAAGTAAGGTATCATTTATAGTACGTTTTTGTTAAATTTTTTCTTCAGTGATTATACTGGCTCCCATTTCCCGTATGAGCGTTAAATGGGCTCTCATTAGCCGCATTTGTCGGGTAACAGGAGCGACTGACTTTTTTCATCAAACTATGATTTTACCTTATCTTCATGTCTGAAGTTGATTATAACTATGATTGAAGTGTTCTCTTATAACAAAGATAAGATTTTATAATAAAAAAAATACAAGAATTTGAACTAACGAGGTTTTTATTCAAACTTCCCCTGAGTAGGCTCCCATTGCCCTGTTCTCCCCTACGTCCATTTGTAGGTAAAGTTGAAAGTCAAGTGTAGGAAGCATATAAAAGCCGTAGAGCATCTCTGTTACGGTTTTTTCATTTGGATAATTTTTTTTACGTAAGTGCAAATTTGTAAACTCTATTATAATCGCAAGTCATCAATTAATTGGTAAGAACATATTGATATAACGTTTTTAAAAAAGCATTTTACTTTGGGAAACGACAATAATTACCTGAATAGTGGCATTTTATGGATTTCCCAGTTGATCACTTCTTCAAATATTTATGTCAATTTGATTTCTGATTATAAACGATCGTATTACTCATACAATTTTTTACAAATTGAGCATATTCACGTGAAAGTGATTTCAGGCTTTTCATTATTGGCAACACTGATATTTCACATTTTGTATTAAGAAAAAACTCATTATTCGTTTTATATTTTTTTTATGCTGCTTGCTTCAAAAATAGAACGGTAAACCAGTACAGGACATAACATAAAATAAATAAAGACAACAAACATTCAAATACTAAAAGAAGTCATAATTCTAGCAAATTGCCGAAAAGGCAGAGCCATAAGAAGAAGTCATAATAGTTTTCTAACCTAGTTCTTCTTAATCGTAAAACGCCTGAAACATACACAACCGTGTTTACAAATTCTTTCTGTTATCGCTTACACTAATACCCAATTAAGTTGGGACCTAATAATATTGTATTTAAGAATTGTACCTCAATGTGTAATATTCATTTCTATGAGGAGAACTACGGTGTTCATTCGTAGTGATTGATTTTAATCAAGTCCATTCAGTTTGGTTTTCAGTGACCAATTTTTGAAATGACTATGGACAAGAAGGTACTTCAAGAATATAATCTGGAGCAAGACCAGGAGCTTCGTTTTGAAGTGGAATCAAAAAGTGAAAAAGTTTATTTAACATTGAAAAAGGGGACAGCCGAAGTTTTCGGTACAGAGATAGTCAAGGGAAAAACTTATGAATTCACTGCAGGTGCCAAAGTAGCAGTTTTCACATGGCATGGTTGCGTTGTCGAGGTAAAAGGAAAAACTGATGTGATATATACTGCAAAAGAGACTCCTATGGTGATATATTCAAACTGTCATGGGGCATTAGAGTTCATGCGAACTGACGCAGAGAAAGATAATAAAAGAGGACCAATTGCGATGCTTGTCGGACCCAATGATGTTGGAAAGTCAACCATTTGTAGAATACTTCTAAATTATGCTGTTCGAATGGGAAGAAGACCCATTTTCGTGGACCTTGATGTAGGCCAAGGGCATATTTCAATCCCAGGTACAATAGGGGCATTAATGATCGAGAGGCCTGCTTCCATTGATGAAGGATTTTCCCAAGAAGCTCCTCTTGTGTATAATTTTGGACACAAAACTCCAGGTTCAAATATAACCTTATTCAATATGCTGGTTCAAAAGTTGGCAGAAACAGTGAAGGAAAGACTAGAAGTTAATAAAAGAAGTGAGTATTTTTTTTTGTTTTTGGTGTGAATTTTTGTAAGTTTGCATGTTTAACTTGACCGAGATATAATTATCTTGGGTGTAATTTTTCTTCCTGTTTGCCTGAAAAAAAACTTGCAAAATCTCTACATCTCAATATTGTTGTTTATATCTTATTTATATCATGTTTTTTCATCTTTCTTCCGGAAGTTTTCTAATTCCTATATAATGATGGAGAAGTAGAAAGCCAGGTGGTATTTTTTTCCTAAAACTTATCTTTTTCCAATATATATAACATACACACATTAGTTATGGAAAATGATCAATTAATTTTGTAGCAAGATCATCAGGAGCTATCATCAACACCTGTGGGTGGACCAAAGCTGAAGGATACAAACAGTTGCTGAGTTCTGCAAAATGTTTTGAGGTTGATGTTATACTTGTTTTGGATCAAGAAAGACTTTACAATGAATTAGTCAGAGATGTGCCGAACTTTGTCAAAGTGGTATTTCTCCCTAAGAGTGGAGGAGTTGTGGAACGATCAAAAAGTGTTAGAGGTGAAGCCAGGGATCAGAGGATACGAGAATACTTCTATGGCACTCCTAGCAATTCCTTATACCCTCACTCGTTTGATGTGAAATTCTTTGAGGTGAAAATTTTTAAAGTTGGTGCCCCTGCTCTTCCAGATTCCTGCTTGCCTCTTGGGATGAAGGCAGATGACCACATGACTAAACTCGTGGTCTTGTCACCCAATGCAGGCCTCCTGCATCATATTTTAGCAGTAAGTGTTTCAGAGAAAGAAGATGATGAGGTAATTTCTTCACATGTTGCTGGTTTCGTTTGTGTGTAAGTAACTTTTTCAATTTAACACCCCAATTTAATTTTTGTTTAATATTCACTGATTTCATTTGTGGTAAACTGGGTTATATATTTAGGGAAATGAGTTTGTGTAAGTTCAGTTATTATAAAAAGAGAATGTATTTCTTTAAATTTGGTTTTACATTAACAGAATAACAGTGTATTATTTTTATTTTTTTCAGGACAAATGTAGATACAGAAAGACAAGTTCTCACACTCTTATCACCACAACCAAAGCCGCTGCCAAATCACATTTTGGTTCTCTCCGAACTACAGTTTATGGATACCCACTGATATCATTTGTTTATAGTTAAAGTATTTTCATATAATGTTGCTAGCTTGTACCTATTTTCATAATAAATATTAATTTATTAGATTTTGCGTTTTTCTGCTAATTCGTAGCAATTCACCAGTTGGTTTATTAGGTTATGCCTTATTCTAAACAAACTGTTTCATAAACAAAGCGACTAGTACTAAACAGTTTCTATTGTTCGTGCACGTGTATAAAACTACAGGAAATGGATCCACCGATCTGATAAAATATTTTTCTTCTACAAAGAAAATCATATTTACTAGTAATGAAGTCTGTAATAATGAACCTTGCTTGACCCACCATTAAATCAAACCCTCACAAATCTATTATGTGCGTTTCACCAACTAAATTGGGGTCAATAGAAGACGGAGACATTTGAGGCCTCAAATCTGTTTAAAAAAATCTGTCTTCATCTCCTATTGACCCCAACTTAGTTGGTGAAATGCACGTACTACGGTTGTGGTCAATGAGAAAAGGGGTTCTGTAAAAACAATTGAGATTTTTTTTATTAACTGGAAATAAGATTTGAGACATCAAAATAAAGATAGATAAAAGTCTTTTTTTAATAAGCATGTCACAAATTTCAATTAATTAGAATATGCAAACATTTTTCAGGTGAACTGTGCAATGATACCACTTCTGATAAAAGCACAAGCCACAAGTCTTAAAAAAATATTAGAAAAAGCTGGTTCTTAGAAAGAAAACACAACTTTTATTGTAACATATTGGTGGCATATTTCATAAATTAGCAATGATGGTTTTCAATTTCGAAGGGTTATTATGAAAATCAATCCAAAGTAAATATACGTGCGGAAATATCCTTTATAAGCCAATTCATTCCTTTCAACAAATTTTCACCAGTTACCGCACTGCACCAAACAATTTTCCAGTGATGGGTTTTTATTTTATCTAGTTCCAAAATCTGAAATATGTAAAGACTACTATGAGACTTTATAATTTAGTACAGCGATAACTTACCTCTTTCAGTTCTTCTGCTGTACAGGCACCTGGTAAATCTTGTTTATTGGCAAAAATCAACAATGTAGCACCACATAACCTCTAAAATGAAAAATACCAGTCATAACACATTTAAGACACAAAAAGTAGAACAACCTACTTCTTCTTTCAATAAAACATGAAGTTCAGACCTGCAATCGTCTAATCTACGTTTGTCAGCACTGTCTACCACCCAAATAAGACCATCTGTGCATTCAAAATAGTTTCGCCAGTAGGACCTGAGAGACTTTTGTCCACCAACATCCCACATATTCAATTTAAATCTAAAATAGTAAGAAATATATACAAACTTTAGGGTGTTTATTTCAAAACTAACCCTTCATGCTCCAAAGTTTTTATATTGAATCCTAAAGTAGGAGAAATGGTATCTATAGGTTCACCATTGAATTTTTTCATTATTGTTGTTTTACCAGCATTATCCAATCCTCTGTAAAAATGTTAAGGATACATAATTTGAAAAATATGTAGGTAACATTGTTTATTTTGAGCAAAGGATACAATATGAGAATTCTCATTTCCTTCTCTTTTTGTTTCATTTTCTTCAACACCGTTAAAAATCCCATTGCACTTATTTAGGTAGTCTTTGTAAGTAGAGTTGTATTTTTATTATTTATGTATAATTTGATGTTTGGAGATAAACAAAAATTTGAATTCATATAATTTCATGGAATTGTGGGAATGGTTCCATTAGAAAGAGACGATTGACCCACAGCACAGTCACAAAAGGGATAGATGCCGTGGGTGGCAACTATGGCTAATACACCGTTCCAATTTCTGAAGGAAAATATGAATGAATAATTGAACAAATTGTAGGTTTTCTAAGGATAATGGCTTATGTACATCTCTTTATTTTATTCAGTATTTGCATGTGATATCAGAACTTGTTTGTTTTGTTTTACGATGCTATGTTTGTTTCTAAGTTGATTTGTGTATTTATCTCGAAGTAAGTTTATAATCTGTCAATTGACATATTGAAAACTCACATTCGTCTTTATCATTATCTCTGTGCCTGACAGATGATGTCACAAAATCATTGACATAATAATAAATATGGACTGTCCATTGAAAAACTAACATTTACTCCAACAACTAAAAAATGAAAAGATTTACGTCTTGGCACTCATGTCATTCATGTACTATTTGGAACCTTTGATGTAGTAATGAACATTACTGGAGTTTTCCCCAACACCAAACCGTTATTTTAACACGTGTTTCGATCACCAAGTGATCATCTTCAAGAGAAAGATCAAACAGTTTGATCTTCCTTTTGAAGATAACCACTTGGTGATCTAAAGACGTGTCGAGGTGTTAAAATAACGATTTGGTATTGGGAAAAACTCCAGTAATATTTATACACATATACAAATACGTCACGATGTTTGACGCGTTGCATATTTCCATGTGAATATTTTGGTATTTGATTTGTCATATATTGCAGTGACACAGTGTCCAAAGTATTGCGTGATCCGTTGTGCTGGTGGAATATATATTAAAGTGATATCACGCCCAGTCTATGTTATCATGTCTATGGATAAAAGAAATTAAACATAACCCAAGTTTTGAAATTGATATTGGGAGTTATTTGAATGAAATCTTGAAAATGAGCAAATGATTGAAATATATAAATCTAATTGTTCATCTCCAGAGAAAAGATGGGTTTGTTAACGGATCCCAGCACGGGTCAAGGAAAATTGGTTAAACTGCTTCTAAAATATTACAATAAGTTATGTTTGGTGATGTACCTTTCCGGGATAGTATGGTTCTGCGCTTTGGCAGATCCATCAAAAAATGCAAGTACCTATTTTTCGGAAAACGCTCTTCTACCTGGTCTAGTGAAATCACAATTTCGCGAAGATAGATTAGCCATTAGATTCCATGAGGAACTGCTGGACGAAATGAAAAAGTATGATGATTCCATCCCATACCCTTATTTATTAGCAAAATTTAGGCAAATTGGACTGGACACATACACACACAATTTTACACTCGTCTCTCCATTGAACAAAAAAGAGGTTTGTAGTTAGCTGTTTCTACATTACCATTTCTTCAAAATATGTTTCCACTTCTAGAAATATAGTGGAAAAAATGTGTATGGCATTTTGAGGGCTGCAAGAGGTTCCAGTACTGAAGCATTAGTACTGAGTGTACCTTTCAGGCCTCCAGTGAGTGTTCATCCAACTACAGCACCTTCTATTGCAATTATGATGGCTTTTGCAAAGTATGCCAATAGTAAGTATGTAATAATTCAAGGACATATAGTCTAACATAATTCACACTAATTTTTCATTTTATATATTCTTTGTTTATTACTGATCTGAAAAATGTAATCCATATATAATGTAATATACGTATATATACTATTCTGATCATTCCCATATTGACTTCAATTTAAGAGCCACCGGTAGACAGCTGTTTCAGCCTGTTTGGCATCGCCAGACTATTATTTTGAAATATATTTTTTTAATTTTATCTACTTACTATTATAGAGGAAAAATATTGGGCAAAGGATATAATATTTCTAATCACCGAACATGAACAACTAGGAATTCAAGCCTGGCTGGAAGCATATCATGGGGTTACTTGTGGAAACGAGGATACATTGTATCATGGAGACTTGCGAGGTAGAGCAGGAGCTATTCAAGCTGCTATAAATTTGGAACTGCACAGTGAGAGAATTGGTAAGTCACATTAAAAAATTGAAGATGGATTATCTCAACCACTCACAATTTTAGGCCAAATGGACATAAAAATAGAGGGCCTTAATGGTCAGCTACCAAATTTAGACTTGTTTAACTTAGCTTCAAAGATGTGTGCCAAAGAGGGCCTGTATCACACATTCAAAAATAGAGGACCCAAGTATTACAGGGATTTTTTCAAGGAATGGTGGAATTATTTTAAGAATCTATTGGCGATGATGGCTACCCAAGCTACAGGGGTTAGTTGTGTATAGTAAATAGATTAATATTGTTGTATCTCGCTTCTCACTTCATGAGAACAATGTTATATCGATTAACAACAACTTCAAGAAATTCAAACTGTTGGAGTTAGCAGATCTGTCTAAATTGATCAACAGAGTGAAATGAAATGAAATACAGCAGTGAAATACTCAATTGCAAACTTATTAAAAAAACGTTTGGTGTTTTAGAACATGCATTGTTGCATTTTATAAATACATCTTTGAGCACTGGCAGATTTCCGAAGGAGCTCAAGATCAGTGTCCTTGTGCCAATTCAGAAAGTCCCTAACACAAATAAATCCTGGGAATTTAGACCAATCAACACTTTGCCTTGTACTGAA
>WOGO01006257.1:0-11871 GCA_015342085.1 Leptinotarsa defecta
TTTTCTTTTCGCTCCCCTGGAAAAAGAATTGAGGGAATCTTCCAAAGAAAGGAAAAAACTAATCAATTTAAAAAAAAAAAGTAAAAAGCCTCAATCTTCCTTTCCTAAAAGTATACCCTTCTTGATTCAATTCCTGATATAAAGTTGTAATTTTACAGATTAATTGAGTGCATTATTTTTCATGGATGCTGAAAAGGCAGTGTTTCATTTCGAAACATTGGATGTCCACCAGTGAGGATGACAGTTTTTCATGTGAGTGAAATTTGACCACTTTCTACACTTTTATATTAGCTTCACCTGTATGTATGTATGTTTGTGCGTTTATTTGACAGTTTGTTTGTAACTCACAAGTTCGGGATCTGTGTTTGACAGAATTATCGACACTATTGCTTGATCTATTCGCGGGCAGATGGAGCTATACGTAACCTTCTTGATATATCGACATTATTGCTTAATCTATTCACGGGCAGATGACGCTGTACGTAAAATTTAAGTAACGAAACCACTATTTCACCCACCAGAAGTTCCGCTTGGTGGAAAAAGTATTTTCTTCAGATCCATGTATATATACCTGTTCTAGAAATTTGCAACAGTGACTGATCCTGACTTTGAAAAACTAATATCATCATCAACAATGGAATAGTTCCAAATGCTTCCAATAACTGTCCAATAAACTTATCAATCACGAGCAGTCCCGCAGCTTATTACGAAATTTAGCAATCAAACTGTCTCTGAGGTGGTGAGAGAGTTATGGCACCTAATTTAATCAACATCCACTATAGACTTCAATAGAAGGCATTATCGATTGTGGGGTAAATTGGTGTCGGGTGTCTGGTCCATGCTGTAATTTACCAAAACTTCCTAACTTCTGAAGGAAATTTCTCGAGGTAGTCTCTTCGGAGTACAGACAATAGAATGTGAGTTGACTACTGCGAATTTCAACAAAGTGATAGACCCAAGGCCGTCTGAAGGAAGAGTCTAGTCGATGGAAAAAAATAAGAAGTGATTCATGAACAGAATTATCAAAATGAAATCCTTTAGAATTGATTTCTGACTCCGAAAGTTGTCAATGTAAAATATTCCCGAAGAATATTGAATGAAACTACGAAAGAAAAAAGGTTAATCAATTTGACAGTTTATATTTTTGAATATACAAAGTGGATAAACAAAATGAAGTAATCTACAAGATCTACATCAACTTTTGGGCATGTCAATTTTTCATTCCGGTAACCTGGTGCGTTGATGTGGGTGGTTTGCTCGACACACTCAATCGACCGCTGTGTGAACCGGTAGTTCAAACCGCAAGGCCGGACGATCGATTTTCACTTCCTATCGTCTAACCCGTGTTAGAAATCACACGTTATACGCATAAGTTTCGTAGGGAGGCGACAGCTGCTTGACAGAAAAACATATTTTAGCAGAAAAAACAGAATATTCTCAAAGTAGTTCTCAAATTTCTCTAATAAGTATTGTGACGCCAAAAGATGGTGTTGTATAGCGAAACATGTTGAAGTACCATGTTGAAGTGTGGTTTTTGAATACCCTAACCAAAATTTCAGAATGATCCTGAGGATATGTGAAAGATATTTGTAAGTATATCTACAGTTGATGTGAAAGACATTTAATTCGACTGTCAAAAGTCTGAAAACATGAACAAAATATATCGTTGTGTGCTAGAGGGGAAGATTCGCTCGTACTAGTGACGTAGAGGAATGAGCACTATTTTCATAACAGATGAATATGATGACAATTACGGAATATTTGTTGTTCACGGCTTTTCTTATCATATGTATCGACTTATATTAACAATAACATAATAGCTCCCTTTGATATTCATGATCCTGTCCGCGTTATTGGAAGTACCAAACCACCTGCACCTTGGCTTAAATGTAATATTACAGAAATCAAACGAATCAGAGATAAGGCATTGAAAAAATATAAAAAGACGAAACTTTGAATGATTGCAAATCAGAAACTATGATACTACCTCAATACGGCGGCCAGACTTCAATAAATAGTAAACGATCTGAAATTCTTCAGGAATTGAAAAAAAATTCAGAAATTTATTCACATTTTATCAATAACAGTCATATGAATAAATCTTCTAGTCAACTTTCTCTTTCTAATAAATAACAGTCTTGAAGAAAAAAATGAATAAAAAAGTTTAGTCGAAATAAGATGAGAAAACAAGAAACAAATATTCACTGAAGTAAATATCCATGATGAATCAAATTTGTATCCTGATAACTCCACTTGAAACGCGTTTCGCAAGATAGTAGCTTCCTCAGTCGAAATTATCGGTGTGAAATTTTTTCTCATCATCATGGATGGTGTTATTGATTTTCGTCAAGTGAAGGGTCAGTATGAAAATTGTTTCATCAATATGAATATTGTTATTGGTTCTCATTAAGTAACAGATAAGTGTATCAATAATATTGAAGGTAATATATTCTCAGAAGGAGGTTTTCAATTAAAAAAGTGATACCGTATATTCTTTATAAAAAAAATTGAATTCAGGAAAACCATAGAGATTGGATACAAGATTGGATACACTCGAATGATTGAAAATCCCCAAACAGGCCCGTACCTGAAATAAGGTTGTTCAATCTCCAGATTTAATGGATATCCCATTCATGCCATCGGCATTTTCTAATTAAGCCGTAGCACGTTCTGGGAACGTGACATTTTTCGAGATATATTTTTAATTTTTCTTATTAGATTAGAGCTTACTGGTTCGGATATCTCTTTGTGAAAATTTAACTAAATTTCAATTTCCAGTTATGATATTTTGAGCCTCAAAATGTATTATAAATATGACCCGATACTTGATTGTAATTTACGAGCTTATATCTGGTATAAAACTGAAGAAAATATTTTGTAGTGGAACGTCTCTTGAGAAAATTTTATATTGTGGAGACTGTTAAGTAGATATTATGGATAGTAAGAATTAACTGCCAACCTCAAATGAGTTACGTAGAAGTGAGATCTAACCATTCATCCATTATTTCAGGTGTCAACTTCCATAAATTCCATAAATATTTGAAATTCTGTTCGATATCGTCAATAGTTTCATATAGAGAAAGAAAAAAATGAATGCTATAAAGATATGTAGAACATGCATAGAAGTTCATTTAACATACAAATCGGAAGAAAAAGAATCCCATCTGAAACAACTATTTCCACACGAACACTGAATTACAAGTTAAAGATTGATTTTTCAAAAAGTTTATTTTCTTCAGAAAAAATAGATCACAAAAAAATACAAGTAAATTAAAGTTATTGTTTAGAAATGAAATGAAAATGTAGTAGCTTCTACAAACTATGAAGCACATTTCACCATGGAACAGAAATAAATTGTTTTTATGTAAATTATTATCGAATTAAAAATTATATATTTACAGATTGTACTTTGAGCCTGTTAACTATACGCCTGTTTTTCCAATATCTGGTCAAAAATAACAAGTTTTCAGTTAGTAGATATTTTATAAAATATCAGCAGTGGCATCATGACCCTGGAATCATAAGATTTATAAGATCAAATTGAAAAACATGTTCGTTTGGCATCAAAAAATTGGCATCACGTTATACCATTGATAGTCTTCATAACACTATCAACCTGATTGAAAATAAAGCTGAAATTCAGTACACTAGCAATAAACTTGAACTGAGTATACTGAAAATCTAAACCATTATCGTCTACAGTCATAATAATGTACGAACTGGAAGTTCTGTGAATCTTTTGGGAATCCAACTAGACGGCTCGTTAAATTGGCCGTTCATAACAAGAAACTATATAAAAATATATCGTCCCATATTTATTATTGCTCATTATCATTTTATAGTTCTGCAATAAATGTTTTTCTATTGCAAAAAAAGGATTAAGAATCATTGCAAATTTCAGAATTCGACCACTGCCAACCATTGTTCATAAAATATACCTTTGCCATCTTTACATATATATACAGTGCATTCCATTTGTAACGAGCTACCCTGAATAACTTTTGGTACAATATTTGGAGGAAAAATAATAAAACACGTCAACAGTGGCATACAGTAAGACACATTTTGACATATTCATATTTGATGTTACTTCTCCTATAGCATCCCCACAGCAAGTCATAATTTTTTTTCAAATTGATCACCCTATATTGTTTCGCATTATCAAATTCTCCATGATGAGCAGATTTTAACAAAATATAAAACGTATGCTCCGAAGCTTATGGTTCGGGAGCTACAAATTATTTGTAACAATGATTTTCAGGAAAAATCAAAAAACACCCCAACTCTAGTTTACAGGGGGACACATTTTGACATATTTATATTTAATCTAACTTTTCCTATCACACCCCCAGACCTTGTCACAATTTTTTTCGAATAGATCGATTGTTTTGCATTATCAGATGTTCCATGATGAACAGATTTCAATAAAGTAGAATACATTATGGTCTGAAGCTCATAGTTTGGAAGCAACAAATCATTTGAGTTGAAGCCGTGCCACTCTAAATGAACTTCTGTACAATCTGTTATTAAGGTTTCACAGGTGTCTTTGTGAAGTATACTTCAAAAAAGTCTTATTTTGCATGGTAAAGTTTGAATTCGATTTTCTCAATAACGAATACCTACCAGGTGGCGTTACAATTGGTGTTTCTGTTTTTCTGAATTCTTGAGAAGCAATGGTTCACACGCTTCGAGAACGGATTGAAATATTGAGTTTGTACTTCAAGAATGAAAATAGTGCTAGAGCTGCTGCCCATATGTTCAACGATAATCATCCACAAAGAAATGTACGACCACTGTTGCTACCCTCAAGTGAATCTACCCTGCTCAGGTATAGAGCAAAATGATGTAAAATAAAAATTGAAAAAATGAACAAATATTTGAGGTTTGATTTTGAATCTACCTTGGCAACGTTGGCGTAAACTGAGTGTCTGGCGCCGCTGGCGGTTTCTTGGGCTGTATCTTAAGGTGCGTATTCACCAAAAAAGCGAGCACGAACGAACAAAAGTGAACGAGCAGTCTGCATCAATAATCGTCTGGTGAGTAAGGGCTAGCGAGCGAGCGAACGTTTGCTTCTTCGCGTTCAGAAAAAATCCAGAAGAAGGCGGTACCTACATCAAAAGGTGCTCGCACAAAGTAGATGGATCAACTACGACTACGAACTTGAAGATATTTGCTCTGGTGTGGACGAGACATCAATATGTCGAGCAAACACGAGCGAACATGAGCGAACACCAGCAAACATACACGAATGCTCGCTCATGCTCGCTCGTGCTCGCTTTTTTGGTGAATACGCACCTTTAGGCGAACTTATTGCAACGTTTGAGTAAAAAACAGCCGCATTTGGCTAAGAAAAAAATGTTCCATTAAGACAATGCACCAGCTCACAAATCCATTACACCAATGACTAAAATTAACGAATTAAAGTTTGCATTGCTTCCGCATGCACCCTATTCGCCAGAGTTAGCCCCTTGGGATCATTTTCTGTTCCTGAACTTGAAAAAATGGCTCGTTGGTCAAAGATTTTCCAACAAAGAAGAAGTTATATTGGCAGTTGATGGCTATTTTGAGGAGCAACACAGTTCTTATAATAAAACTGGTATCGAACTTATTGAACGTCGCTGGGAAAAATATATACAGCTGCAAGGGGGTAATGTTGACAAATGTTTCCAAAGTTTTTGTGTTTTTTTTTGTTGGGCCGGGTATTTCTGAGATTACCAAATTACCAAATGTCCAATAAAAATATCTGTGGTTTCAAAAACATAGATAAATCGGAAAAACCGGAAAAATTACAATTCAAAAATGGGATAGTAGTAAACTTTAACTTTGACTGAAAATAAAAACATTGTTTTCAGTAACATGGAAAGATTTTATATTTCTCTGGTTCTGATTTCAATATATTATAACGATCTTTGATTTATTAATAATTTATAAGGTTTTCACTGAAATGTCAAAGTGTATTTGTTTGTCTTTCGATTAATCCGATTAAAAAATTCGAATTTTAATTTTCAATTACGGATCTGATTTTTCTCTTCACATTCATATTCTCATTCCCATCTTATGAGAAAAATGAAATGAATCTTACCTAACATTATTTTACCTCAATTAAAAAAAGTTGAAACTTGAACTCCTATAAACAAAAACATATTCATGATAAATATGCTGTAGACTGAAACTTCGGCAACAACTGAATTGTTAATCTACTAAAAATTTTATTTTTTTCCCAACAAAAACAGTTAACATCAAGTTATTTGAATGTAGTTTCAGTAGAATTGAATAAGGTCGATACTTGAAACTGAAGACTTCTTAGAGGGAGACTATTCGAACTTGGAGAATATCTGAAAAATGAAAATAAGAATGTTTTCTTTCACCTTGGAATGTGTTATTTCAATAGTTTTTTCAATAGTTATAATATGTAATATATTCAAATTATATCAAAGTAAAATGGGAATTTTTAAATTCTCATTCAATATTTTCTGGAAAAATCGGAATAGCGCTTATTCTTCTTCATCTGCTGTGTCTTGTATCATATTCTAAACCTTTGTAGTGGTCCTATCCAAGATAAAGTTCAAAATATACAAACTTTTGGGATGATTGTTGATGGCTTTTGGGTCTCCAACCACCAGCAATAAATATAGAACAAAAACCGTTTTTCTCCCCATGATGGAAATATAAAATACAACTTTTCGACACCTTTTTTTGTTCAGTTTGAAATTAAAGTTGTGTTTATAAAACGAACGCCCCCTCCTTCTGCCTCAACTCCCTAGTAGGAGACTCTGATCGATGCTAGTTGCAAACGTGACAGATGACTATGAAACTACAACCCCCCCTCGCGAGATGCTTGCCTAATTAGGGTTGAATAATTAATAGTTGGAAGTTGGCAATTATCCATGAGTCTTCTGGGATGATATCAGACAAGAATTAGAGGAGGGATTGATTAGATTAGGTGTGTAGTGTGGTGTAGATTGCGTGTATATGCAGAGTTTGACAGTCTTAAAGAAGTTGATCGCATTATTTGTTTTTCCACTTTGATGATTTTGCGAATTTCATATTTTGTTGAAAATTACTTTGACGGAGCTTTTATAAGTAGAATGTTTTTTGTTTAGAAAACTGACTCAGATTGTCTATTCGATCAATGTAGTCTCTATTATATAGATCAAATATTTTAAATGTTTTTATGAATTTTATCTAGCAAGGTTATAGAAAGTAGTGCCACAAAACCTCAAAATATTGTCAAAAAAATGTTCATTTCCAAGTTTGAGAACCTCTTGTCTAAAATAACAAAGTATGAATTTAAAAAAATTGACAACCAACTCAGAAAATTATGGGAATAAGTGATATTCGTAAAAATTATTTTCTGAAATATTATCAGCATTGATATCAGATTCTCAAATTGAATCGTAAAAAGCGTTTTCAGTTTCTTTCATTATTTTATCGCCTTCAAAGAAATAATCTATATAACATTGTTCCGAATTGGTATTGGTATTTCAATCAAAAGAATTGAACAATGTTACATCATTCCCAGATTACCGAATTAATTTTGTGATTTTTTACTTGCATTGTTATGTTTATGTTATGTTATGCTTACTTGAGTCTTTTGTAACAAACATAGCAAAAACAAATACGATGACAGCTTTATCCGCAAACTCAGTATTGCTGTGACGGATTCGAGAAAGATGAAAACTGCACAGCATAGTGGTTGGTCTGCTGGGAGGTGGCATTATATCTTCCAACTTCTGCTTGCAACTCACAAAAATACAAGATATAGACTAGGATTGATCTGCTGATTTTGCAAGAAGCTATTTCTACCGCCACCTCAAATACTTTTTTCCATTAGCCTATCACGCAGATCCATTTTTTTAGGCCACAATGGAAATATCTTTTAGCGGCACATCGTTTATGAATTGACATAATACTGTTGAACTTTGCTAACGCACGGTTCACTTTTAGGTGTTTCATGAATGTGAAATGTATACACAACGGTTATGCGGGTACATGAGAAAATATAACACATACATATATGTATAAAATAGTTCAAATATGTATTACGTACATAGAAACATAATTTTTTGAAATCGGAACCATTGAACTTATAAATCTGATTTAACGTATTCTTTGCCGGGTACATATCTAGTTATCAACAAAGTTATCATTTTGATTGAAAAAAGCAGGCAGAAAGTTAGACAGTCTTGCTGCATTATGAAAAAAATTTCTGGTGAATTTTAATGTGCGCAGTGAGAAAAAACCACCAATTTCTCACACAGATATGTTTGGTGTATTAGAAAACAATATCTTATGATTACTGGTAGAAGGTGTATTTTTCTAATTTGTTTTAATCTCAGTCAACCAGAGTTACAGAAAGAGGAGCTAATGTTCTCGAACTTGCGTACCTATGCCATTTATGTTTTTTGTTGTCTCAGAACGTTGAAAGATACTTCTCACAAATATCGACGTCAAAGACCAGGATTTTTACTCTCTTGAACAAATTAGATCAATTCGTTAGTCATGTAGATAGACAACAATTTTTATACACCAGATCATTTAATCCTAGGTTCAAAAAATGTATTTGCGTTCAGAGGGTTGAAGTGGGATAAATCCTAAGTGAGATTTCCATTTCTTTAGATTTTTTAGAAATGCAGAGAGTATATTTTTGTGCATCTTTACTCAGTATATTTGGTAGTATCGCACTACTTGGCTCACCATGACTGATATCATTAGCTACAAGATAACTGTCCTCAACTAACTCTATGTTATTGTTTCAGCAACAAAGGACAGACCTTCCGGGGATACTCCGACAGATGCAGTCTCAGCACCTGCCGACGCATGCAGCGCCACCTATCCCCATGATGCCTCACCCGAGTTTGGCGGGCGCGCCGCCTAGCTCCGCCGCTAGCCTCTTGGGACTCTCGGGGGCCCTGCCCGCCCAGCACCCGCTTTCCATGTTGGCGTCGAAGCCGGACCTGCATCGACCTGACGATAAATCGAGTAGCGGTGAGTTGATCAAAACGAGGGGTCGTTCGTAGTGAGCTTGTTGGATAATAATAATGGTATTGACATGACAAGAAGATACAGTAGATACATTGTGACCAGTATAGTCCGTTATCATATGGGAATTTTTCTTAGAGATAGCTTCATTCGAAATCTGACTTTGGTATCAATTTCTGCTTCCATCGAGATTAAAAAAAAACGAAAAATATACTCACGTGTTAGCATTATCACTGAAATTGATGTGTATTACTTCAACGACACAAACTATCTGTTCGAAAATAACACATGGGTGAAAAGTCCCGGGCCTAAGAAAAAAAACGTGTTTTTTGTTCAAAATTAGCTTTATTCATAAACGTAATCTCCACCAAGAGCCACACAATCATTCCATTAGAACAATTTATCTCTTGCCTCAAAATAGGCCTCAGTTTCAGCAATAATCTCTTCATTCGAACGAAGTCTCTCGTCAGTGAGCATTTTTTGAGGTCTGCGACCAACCAGTAGTCACTGGTAGCCAAATCTGGCGAATACGGTGGATGGGGGAGCAAATAGAAGCAGATAACGATCATTTTGATTCTGTAGTGAAGTGATGGATCCATGTTTTATCCATTGTCACATATCGACGCAAAAACTTCAGTTTGTTATGATTAAACATGGCCAAACACTGCTCAGAATCATCAAGACGTTCTTGTTTTTGGTCACCAGAGAGCTCGCGCGGCTCCAACTTTGAACAGATCTTTCGCATGCTCATGCAGTACGAAGTCAACACTTTCTTTTGATATCTTTACATTGCCAGCTAACTCACGTAACTTCAATTTTCGATCATTCACAACGATTTTGTGGATTTTTTATGCTTTGGACCTCTTTTGGAAGTCCACGACCACGTTTGAAGTCAGCTAAACGTTTAATTGTTGTTTCTGATGGTTAGATCTAACTGAAAAAGCGGTGAATACAATAAGACTAGCGCTACCTATGTGTTAGGCCCGAGATTTTGCACCTCATGTATTGGATATTTCATGTAGTTTCATTATACAGGGTTAAAAACAAATGAAATTTGCATTTCCTGTGAACAATTTTTATTAGCTTTATTTCGATTTTGTAAAAAAATTCAATAAACATGGCTCTGTTTTGATTTCCCATCTTTCCTTTTACTATATTCTTTATCATATTCAAAATGAAGGGTTGCCTCACGTAAAGCGGAGTTTTTGATATATATTTTTCATCCTATCCCTCTATTCTTTATTGTAGTTGATATTCGACTGTTGCAAAATATAATTGGATACCTAGAAAGTCTCTCAAGTATTTGAATTTCTGCAGTAGCTCCCTAGATTTTTAAGAACGGTGTTTATTTGTGAATCCCATCGTGAATGCCGATCTATCTCCAACGTCGCATCTTTTGGTATTTCATAGCTGTCTACTTTTGTTAGAGGTTTTATATTCGGAAGCCCGTTATAATAAGAAATGAAAAGTTTTCTAGAAATTCAGTGTGACTTTTTGAATCGAAAGCATTTTTATTTCTGTAATGTCATTCTCAACAACTGGTGTGAGATCCTGTCGTGTATTAAAACTACACAAGATAGTTATCCCAATTATTGTGAAAGTTTGGATTATATCCTTCAGTTTTCATTTCCAACAATTCATACAAACAAGTCAATAATAAAGGTACTGATACTATCCTGTGAGGGACTCTACAAGAAACTTTTCTATAATCAAAAAAAACTAATCAATAGAGTTTACTCTATGATTTTCACTTGTTATGCTTGAAGAAGCTATTGTGAAGCGAAACACGTGTCGCGGTTTTTTGTAAAACCCTTATAGTGAAAATCATAGAATAAACTCTATTGATTAGTTTTTTAAATATGGAGTTTCATCAAGTATTGGCCAGTTCTATTCAAATTTCTATAATCACCCGAATTCTTCAGAGAAACCGATTAATATGCCCAAAGTTGGGTTAATTGGATAATTGATCAGTTCGTTAATTCCGAGGTGACGAAGGTATTGCTTAAAAATGGGCACTTTAGAAGTTGAATTTGACTTTTAGTCAAACAAATAAATCAGCTATATAAAAGGAAGGTTAACTGTGAACGTTCAACTGCAATCTTTCTCTTTTTTATAAACAAAACAAAATCCTATATCGTTCGTCGAAGCCTAGTATATGTATTTTCATCATCAACAATTTTGTTAATCAGTATTGAAAAAACGAGTTTCAAAAAATCCGTGAGTCTTTGTTTTTTCCCGACAACTGTGTTTTGTTTCGATTGACATGAAAATCTGTTTTACCTAAACAACAGCGCATCTGATTATTCATGAAACTCAAATTGTTTTATCAGACTCTATGAATAATTAAAAATCCGCACATCGCGTCATTCAACAATGCAACATAGTAAAAAAAGCCAGTAGGGATTGATTTCGATTGTTTTCAAAACCCTTTGATGTATTTTGTTGTGCATGCGAAGCCAAAATAATTCATTAATCTGTCAAAACGCCTCCGGTTTCAGTTTTGAAATGCATTTCACCAGTGATGAAACACTGATTGGTCTCTAACTTTGATTTTACAGAAACAAATGCGGATGTCATGATGCTGTTCAATATTTGATGATAGTTTGTGATGGACGTTTATAAGAATGTGCATTATGAAAAAACATTGGCATCATTGAAGTTAGAGTGTCTATAATTTTGCATAATAATGATACCCTCTTTTCAGACATAATACATGTACAATATGAGCCTAATTAAGAGTACAACATTGATAAATTTGTTATAATTAGTGTTTCAAAAATTCTTTGACTTCGATTTATTTACATTAGATGCTTATCCATCAATAAATACGTAAAACAGGAAATCCTCATAAAGAGCTTTATTTTCGATATTTGTTGATTTTGGGTTATA
>WOGO01006259.1:0-11869 GCA_015342085.1 Leptinotarsa defecta
GCTTCATCGTTCTATCTCAAATATTACGGAAGATACGGGGGTGTTTCCATGAGAAGTGAGACACACTGATTTCACACAATTTCACTAATAAACTTGTGAAATCTACTTGTGCCTGAGAGAGGCAATTATCAAGGAATCTGGTGCTTGGCTGAATGCTTTACTTGTTGCATCTCTTGGAACACTATAAGGCGATGAATCTTTCAGAATCGCAGTAGGACTTAAGATGGGTTTATCTATTTGTGTGCCTCATACTTGTGTTTGCGGTAGTGTAGTTGATGAGAAAGATACGCATGGTTTGAGTTGCAGGAGAAGTGCAGGGCATACATCTTGACATCACCAGGTGAATGACATTTTGAAACGAGCTATGGTGTCAGCGGATGTTCCTGCAATTCTGGAACCCCTAGGTACCCTAGGTACCAAAATTATGGTAAATTATCAGATGGTTTGTCTCTCATACCATGAAAATACGGTAAACCTGTGGTATGAGACTTTAGTTGCGTTGAAACGGTCGCGGCTTTCCATTTCGCAGAAAGTTCGAAGTCTGCTGGGAGTGCAGCGTTGTCTGGCGAAAAATTAAAACGAAAACAATAGCAGAATATTGGCAGCAACAATCTGTTTCATCCCGGTGTTCATGGCCCGGAGTCTTTGTTATTCGTTAATGAATTCGGAAGGAGATTAGGCCAAGCAACGAAAGACTACCGTTCTACCTAGTGGTAATGCTGCTTCGCTCCTCAAAACTATTCTCCCTTCACATAATCCTAATGAGGTCATGCATTGCCCTCATGTCAGTACGAAACTAAAATCTATTCGAAACAAGCCGAGATATGTGTATATTCATCAGTCCCCTATCAAGGTTAATTCGCAAGTGATTGGTTCACCTCCTCCTTTTTCAGTGCGGTCAATGAACATAGGTCATTCTTGCCCCTCAGATATGAGCTGCATTTCTCGTGGTTCTGCTTACCTCTCAGTGGAAGAGCTTCATGAAGCAAGAGCTGAATCGATCACTTGTAAGGATCGATTTCAGCTTGAGAAATGGTTCTGATACAGCTGTGAAACACGTCTTTCCTTACGAATCAGTAGACATTTGTCCTGAAAATCTTGCGAAGATATTTAAAGAAACACTTCCTAGATGAACAGCATTTTACAAGTGTTGTTCATGATGAAGAATTTCAAGAAGGAGGTTTTAACGACGAACGAGAACGAGAATGTTTCCTATTTATTTATCAAACTCAAACAATTGTTCTTGCAATTGCAGTTTCATATCATCTTTCCCACCATCAGGGTCCTCAAATCCCCTTCCAGAATTACTGTTGGTTGAACACTTTGGGGCCCTTCTTCGAGACACGAATTATTATTTCGCAGTGCGTTCATCAACACCATCAATGCCAAATGTCTGGTTGATTTTTTTGGGGTTTTGGTAGTGCTCAGATTCAATTTGAATTCGTTAAGAAAAGTAATAAGCTGGAGAGCTGCAAAGAATTGAGGTTTGGAGAAATATGAACAGCATCAGTGTATACAGGGTGTAACATAAGTACGTTAAAATATCCAAGGGACGTATTCCTGAAACAATTTCAAGAGAAAAAGTCTATATGAAATTGTATCCGGAAATGCTTCGTTTCGGAGATACGGGGTGTTGAAATTGAATTTTTCTGTTCGATTTTTGAAAATAACTCTTGCAAAAAATAAGTTATTCGCATGAAATTTGGTACCCGCTGTCATTATTTATTTCAAATTGCCCTAACTTTTTTGACAGTAAACTTTTGGTACTTTTCATGAAAAAACCTGATTCCGCGTAAAAAAGGTACACTTGCTCAACAACGCTGAAGGTAATCGTTTTCAAGATATTTACAATTTTCTATATCGATGCATATTACTAAGCTCCTAGGGCGATAAGTGAAGTTGCTGAGAACATTACAAAAACTGAGTATGTAGTGGATCTCGTCAAAATGAACACCTTTTTCCTATAAAATGTTTAACGAAGAATGATTCGTTTTTGAAATACAGATTGTTGAAATTTTTCAAAACATGGTTGGTTTTTGTCATAAGTTTTTTGCGATTTCAGTTATTTTCATCAAACTTTATACGCAGTATACCCGTACAGACTCCTTCTAAACCGAGCAATATCGAACTGCTTCTTCAATCCAAATTAAAAACATTTGTCAAGTTTAATTATTCAATTAGAAAGTGCTACATCTCGGAGTTTGTAAATAAAACACAATTCGGAGAAGTACTATGTTATTTATTAGGAAAATAAACATATAAAAATTGAACGAAACAACTATTACAACAACTATTCAAAATGACGATTCACAACAGTAATACAAGCTTATGCTCTCCTCATCAAAGAATTCTGCAACCGTTAAAAAATGCCCGGAGTGTTTCTTATCGTTTCGCAGCAAGCTATGATGCGATCCCTCAACATTTCCTCGTTTTCAATAGGGCTAGCATGATTTTAGGTGTCCCCAAAAGAAAAAATCGAAGGGATTGAGGTCTGGTGACCTCGGAGGCCAATGCTCAGTGCCTCCTCTTCCTATCAATCGTTGGGAATATGCTACTTCTAAAAAATTTTTTCCTATCACACTAAAATGAGCAGGAGCTCCATCGTACATACAACAATAGTAATTTCGGAGACCAATGTGAACATCTTCCATGAGTTGGGGAAGCTCGTGTTCCAAAAAATGTGTGTAAGCATCTCCCTCAATTATGCCTACCCATACATTAAAAGAGAATCTGTCTTGAAAATAAGTTTGCGTTATCGCATGTGAGTAATCTTCCGCCCAAATGTGGTTGTTATGGAAGTTCATGATACCATTTCTTGAAAAATTATCCTCATCTATGAAGAGGATTTTCGATAAAATTTGCGGATGTTGTTCGACTTTTCTTTGAAGCCATTGAGCAAAATCGATACGTGGTTGGATATCACGTAGCGTAAGTTCCTGGAAACGCTGAATATGATAAGGATATAATTGCTGTTCCTTCAAAATCCTGTAAACTGTCATGTGACTGACATTTAAAGTTTGACTGATTTTTCTTGCACTTGTCTCTGGATGTTCACTAATTTCTTCGAGAATCGCCTCTTAAAATTCTACAGTTCTTGCAGTCCGTGGCCGTCCTATTGCAGAATTTGTTTCAAAGCTTTCAGATTCGGAAAGTCGCCGGAAAAAATTCGCAAATGTCGCTACACCAGGAGTCACGCGTAAGGAATACCTTTCCTGATAAACTCGTCTGGCCTCGCTTGAATTTCCGTTTGCCAAGCCGTATGCAAAAACCATATCAGCCGTTTCACGTTATAAACTCCGAACTGTAAATTTGTCAATTAATAGTGACAGCGAACTTCTATTTTTATAAACTTTAATAGCCTACTCGATTTAATTAACTTAATTTGCAAGCGGAGAGTGAAAAAATTATTGAAATCAGATTTGGCTATAAAGTGATATGTCTCGATATAGATTATTGTAAATATCTCGAAAACGATCACCTCATGTTGTTGAGAAAGTGAACCTTTTTTACTTGGAAAAGGTGTGGCAATTAGGTTTTTTTATGAAAAGTACCAAAAGTTTACTGTCAAAAAAGTTAGGGCAATTTTAAATAAATAATGACAGCGTACGCAGCGCTCTCTGGATGTAACATAAAAATTAAAATGAAATTATGATTTCCCACTTCAAAAAAACCCCGGGTACCGAATTTCGTGCAAATAACTTATTTTTCGCAAGAGTTATTTTCAAAAAACGAACAAAAACATTCAATTTCAACACCCCGTATCTCTGAAACGAAGCATTTTCGGACACAAGTTCATATTGACTTTTTTTCTCAAAATTGTCTCAGGAATACGTAACTTGAATATTTTAACGTACTTATATTACACCCTGTATATATACAGCTTTGATAACAGATTTTTTTTCTATAGAGCAACGTTGTTCAGGCAGTATTCAATTTTTTTATATCAAGAAATATTTTGTTACAGATTGATATCTAAAAAGCCTTTAAGAAATTAGTCAACAAGGCAATTGGACAATGATTTTTATTTTGGTTAATATTCTTAACTTCAAATATGAGACATATTTATCATTGTCTAGGGAATGCGGATCTTTTTATTGGTATGGTGAACATTGTTAATGTGTACTAATGATGCACTGGAAGATTAAACTTCCTCTTGAAGATGATCACTTGGAGACCAAAACACGTGTCGAGGTACTAAAATAACGGTTTGGTGGTGAGATAAAACTCCAGTAATATTCATTATTGGTGTGGTTTAACAAATACTTGAGCACGATTATTCACAAGTTGTTCATGAATTTCATTATAGCAAATACCGTGTTAGGAATCACACGTTAAAAGGTAAGACCTCGTTAATCCTTAGCTCGCACAAGTTTCGACTTCTGAGGGTTGTCGTTCGTAGTGGTGCGACAGCCGGTTAACGGAAAAACAGATTTTAAAACAGACAGAAAATGTATTCTTGATTTCATTTGTTTTATGGGCATTAAGATCTAGTTGAAGTATTTGTGTTTGGAGATGAATCTAAAAAAAAATTGTTCTATTTAAAATCTGTTTTACTGTTAACCAGCTGTTACCCCCCTACGAACGACAACTATCAAAAGTCGAAACTTGTGCGAGAGCTAAGGAGCTAATACGGGTTGGACGATAGGAAGTGAAAATCGATCGTCCGACCTCGCGGCTTGAACCACCGGTTCACACAGCGGTCGATTGAATGAGTGAAGTAAACTACCACATCAACCCACAAAGCTACCGTCCCGAATAGACACTGCTCAGAAATCTACAAATGCATTTACAATCCTGGTAATATTTCTAGATATTATCCCATTCTCATAGAGCAGTCCAGGAATTCTTGAGCACTCTTTTATACACTGATAGAACTATCATATTTTTAGTTCAGTTGAGCCACAAGTGAATATCTCAGGATTTCGATTTTTTTTTTTGTTTTTTTTGGAAAACTTTTTTTTTCCTTCAGCAATCGACCATATTGAATGACACTTTTGTTTGTGATTTGCTAGTCTACATATTCATCAGTGTGAGTCATAACTGTTTTAATGTAAATTTTTAATTAATTCATTCATTCAATCATAATTAGTGTCACTTGTCCATTCTCAGGTTTTCTTTGCTGTTTTCATTGTATTTATTTCTCATTAAATTTTCTGGATAATCAGTTAAAATAATGTAAAAAACAATATGACAACTGACACTAATGATAGACAGTCAATTCAGATTCAAAAAGATACATATGTGCCAAATTGAACCCTTTTGGGTATTTCCTTACAAAGTTAGACATGTTAGGTATAATATGAACCAAATGAGAAATAAACGACCGACAGAATCACAACAACAAAAAATCAAACTTACCTCAGCAAATACCCGTAATGCTTCATTGCCAACAAAAACCTCAGACCGCAATCGTCCAGATTGTCTGTCAGCAGATCTTCCTTCTGGCCCATCGGATTCTCTTTCATCATAGCGGATTTGGCTGCGTCGATAGCGAAACGTTCGGCCAAGTCCGTGTTGCACGTCGACACAGTGTCAGCCAAAGCGAGCAGGTGCATCTGGTCCAAACTGGACAAACCTGGGAGATGCGTGTGCGTCAGCAACCGCGAGAGGATCCTGCCCTGTTTCGGCGTGAAATGCATCTGGCTCAGGTTTTTCTCGGAAGGCCTGCGTTCCAACCTGCCAGGTTCGTGGTCTTCTAGTAGAGTGTCCAAGGACTCTTCCATCGTAACATTATTATCGAAGAGTTCGTTATAGTCTTTCTTCTCTTCTTGATTTCCTGTTATAACATATGATTTTACGACCTTGAGTACTATAAGGTTTATGATGCAATTCAAACAAGAAAATGGCATTTGTTATATTACCTCTCGCCAATACAGGAAAGATCCTAGCAAAGCCAGAGAGCAAAGTGCCTGGGACTCAATTAATTTCAACAAAGATCCGCTACATATATGAAACCTTCGTTTGAGATGAAGATTGTTAACTAGTAACAACTCCATCTCGTGAACAAAGCCCCAAGCCAGAAAAAAACATCCCATGTACCAAAACTCTATATTTATCATTTATTTTCATCAACTCCTGGGTTGAAAATTCAATATCAAAAATATTCTTGTCTGAAGATTGTATCAAAGGGAGATACATACTTACTGAAAAATAAATATTTCAAACTAGAATCTCAGGAAGTTGGAAGAGCCGTTTGGGGCTTTGATCACAAGATGGAGCTGTTACTAGTTGACAATCTTTCTCTTAGACAAAAGTTTCATACGTGCAGTTGAGCCACGTTGAAATTAATCAAATCCCAGGCACTTCGCTGTTTGGGTCAGTTCTTTCCTACACCGATGAGAAGTAAAACCTAGAAACGGGTCTGTAGGTGGTCTACTCGAATAACTTCCAGCACGGTACTGCTGCTGGATGAACGAGTAACATCTGCGAGACTACCCTCTGTGAGTTATCTTGCATAAATGTTCGTTCGGATATGAATCAACATCCAGCGTGGTAATAGCCGAGGAAGTAGTTGTTTTTCGGCAGACATTTTTCAGGACCTACGCTATAGGTTGTTGGGAGAGATGAAATTTTATTTCGAAATATTTATTTTCTAGTGGAAGTATTCTTCTTTTGAAGATTCATAAAATAATAATTATTCTATGAGAAGTGATGCAAAAACAGTGATGAATGTTTCGATTTCCCAACGTCAACGTCATGATAAGTATCAGTAGGCACCACGTTTGAAGGATCAATGCAACAGGTGGTAACATTGACTGAACCTTTAACAAATAGGTACCATTTGCATGTAGCAATTTTGAAGGGAAGCTAGCTTTAGAGAAAAATTACAATGATGATTGACTGTAAATTATGTTATTCATCACTGAACAAATATTCTAGCCAAACTTGGAGGTATATATAAACGTGAGATTTGAAGTAAATTATATTGATCAGAATTTGATGAGACGTCAAAATATTTTTTTATTAGTCTCTCCAATGTTTGGTGCAATAGTTCTGTTAGGTTATTTGAACATGAGGACTTTTTTCTGTGCAGTGAAAGCTCTGTAACTCAGTGACTAAGGACCAATCTCAGATCTGGTTGAATAATGCACAGTACGGGCACAGTAAAAATCAACCAGTAAGTCCACTCCCACTACTTTCATTCATAAATTCACAAAGTTCTCGGTGACTTAGAAACTAAGTGCGGAGCCAATTTCGTCCTTTCATCATAGGCATAAAAACTAAATAAAAGATATTTCAGAAGATTTTGTGGTAAGTTACTCATAACCAACTACAAAAACTAAAAACCATAATAACGACAGCGAATAAATCAATTTCCGACCGTTTATTATAACTAATCCGATGTCCGTGAGACCGTCGAATCCTTCGATACTACAGCACTGAGCGCATTGGATGAGAATCTCATCCTAAGAGCGGTTGAAGGTTCCCGGCAACTCGGGCGGATCACGTGGTAAGTGAGTCTACTGGTTATTATTCTACTGTGATAACGGTATCTTATGTTGAAATTTATGTCTGCCTGGCCTGTATAAGCAGCTGAACAGCTGCTCGATATTGCAGTTACAAATTAAGTGAAAATAAAATGTTCCATTTCAACACGAATTGGGCTACCACGCATTCGACTAAAAATAATGATCGCCTGTTAAATATAGACAGCAAATTACTTCGAGTGTTCCCATTTTTTCAAATATCATTACCTCCAGATGAAGGAATTTAGTATACATCTTGAAGAATACACAAATCACCCCCATTAACTCTGTAACGAGAAAGTATGAAAGGAAACGATTTTCTTTCATCGTGAGGTGAAAAGAAACGCATGGTTGCCTCTTCAACTCCTGACGAGTTATTACAAAACGAAGTGTTGGGTATCAAGGTCGGAGTAAGGCGTAAATCTGAAGTAAGACAGGACTAGGTGATGGCTCATGACCGAGAAAGACAAACATGTTATTCACAGATTACAATAACGAGTTATGTAAATCATTATGAATAATAACACAATGAATACATTATTGCTATTTAGATGTTGATTTCATCCATTTCGAATTCAGCGATCAAATGCCCATAGAATGTGTTATTACCGAGACCGAAAAAAAATTTATTATTCAAATCTCAATACTCTTAGAAAATAATATAGTCTAATCAACAAGTTCAAAAACATGAAAAATAGAGATAAAGGCCCTAAAAATATTAGCGGCAGCTAATGTTTTTGAAGGATTTTGGTGCAGGTAAAAAATTGCAATTGTTATTAACAAAATAAGATTTAAAAAAATTGTATTTAGTTTTTCATTAATAACTTAAGAAATATTAATATTTAAGCAATTTTCAAAAAAGCTCGTTAATGAGGAGTAAATTTCCGATAAAACGTCCCGACTCCCGAAACTCATCTTCATTATTTATAATTTTAATTTGACGTTGAAAATAGGGTTTCGCGCGGCTGTTACGGCATGCGCGCGCTGCCGTAATTTGTTCTACAGAATCTGTAGAACAGTCGCCCAGTCATGTCTTTCTCTCATTCCCTTTGCCATTCTCTCCTGATACTCTCTTTTATGCTTTTTTCTCTCTTCAATTTTGTTGTGCAGCTTTCTCACATTCCACGTGACTTGTTCTCTGTCCCTACCATTAGTGTCCTATATTGCTATCATCATATCCCCTCCTCCATTTAATCTAGGTACGTGCTCCCCTTATACTCCCCTCCCCAATCATCCGCTAAATCATTGCTATTTTTTTGCTCCCCACTTTTCCTGCTTTCACTCGTTTTACAGCCACAGCAGGGTCACTGATTACTTTCAAACTCAACACGCTGATAACTCGCTCTATCGCAATCAGCTGTTTCGTTTACACTGTAGTCCTGCACGTCGTCTTGATTTCAGACAGGTTGGAACGTGGCTCCCTTACCCTTTGGACTGATGTTTACCAGAAGGACAAACGGGTCATAAGTGATAGTGAGTGTTGATGGTATGGCGGCATGAATGTCATCAGACATCAGTACCGCCCTTCACGGTGTACCCCTACCTAGCTAAGGTGGGTTGGATGAAAAAATTGTTCATCTTTCAACGGAGGGCATAGGGGCCTCATTCGACAGAGTGTCGGGGCCTTCTATATCGGGAGGGGTCGTCTGCAGTATAATCCATAGCAGAACATTTCGGTCCTCAACTTCTTCGTTGACACTGTAATCCATTCATCCTTTTCCCTTTTATTCGTCCAGCCTATTCCTATTCTTTCGTCCTCCAACCTCGCTCAATCATTCTTTCTATCTTCTCCTTTCACTCTGTCCTCAAATTTCCCATTCCCATTCACTCTCCATTCTTGATATCTGGCCCAACCTAATTTATTTTGTTTACTTGTCCAAACTTGTGCGAGTTACACCTTGAAAAAGTATTGTACTCTGTGGATATTAGCAATACTTTAGAAACCAGGCACGAGTTGCCTCAGGACACTACTTTCTTGGATATGTAAGTAACGCTAATTAAACTGAATATATAAATCTATTCTAAAGTAACTTCACACCGTCATTCGAATACAGAGTCAATAAAACAACTAATATTTGTTTTCTCTATGTACGTAACCATTATACTAACAAACGGCTTAAAAAGTTCCAACACAAAAAAGTCAATTTGATTATCGAGTTGAAGGTTCAATAAATAAACCGAGAATTGAATTATCAACATTAAACTAGACGCAAAGTGACCAAATCATATTATGTTTGTTCGAATCAATTACCGACTGCTCATTGAGCCTGATACTCGGAGGTTAGATAGAGATGAAACGGATTTCCGGCAACTATCCGGCGGCCTAAATACTATCCGGCCGAATACCGTATAACTAGCGCCTATTCGGCCGAATACCGGATTAAAAAAAATATTTGTAGGTAATAAATAGCTTTATTTAGTATCACTCAAAAAATGCAATCAATAATTACACAATAAATCTACAACTCAGAGAATTAATTAGTAAATTATGGTGAAGAAATACTAATTCCTTCACTTGTCTTCGTGAATAAGGCCAGCTTTAGAAAAAAGTCTTTCGTTGTATTGCTGCAAAGTACATGTACTGCAATCAATACAATAAGTCAACGAATGAAAGAAACAATTGTTAACCACTGTATTGTTCGCGCGCCCCTTACACATGCGTTGCGATGCACCAAATGGCAACGTTTCGCCGGATATTCAGATCCGGCTGCCCAAATATCCGTTATTCGGCTGCAAGGTTGGCCAAATATCCGTTATTCGGTAGCAAGGTTGGCCAAATATCCGTTATTCGGTTGCGACGATGGCCAAATATCCGTTATTCGGCTGCAAGATTAGCCAAATATCCGTTATTCGGCTGCAAGGTTGGTCAAATATCCATTATTCGGTTGCGAGGTTGGCCAAATATCCGTTATTCGGCTGCAAGATTGGCCAAATATCCGTTATTCGACTGCATGGTTGGTCGAATATCCGGTATACATCTACAAGATTAGCCGAATATCCGGTATCTGGCTAAACTGCTATCCGTTTCATCTCTAGTTAAGACCTCACAACCTATCGTAGCACTCAGAGACATGTTGCTGGGATCCAATAAGAAGCTCTAAAAGATGACTTCAGCCGTTGGGAAATACAAAATTTTTTAACGGTTGATGCGAAAAAGGTTTAAAAAAATGTCTGTGCAAGTTTTGACTTTTATGCATGTATTATTATTTATTTTTTTTTTATTTATTATTTTATGCAGTTGAAGGTCCCAGAACAAGAGCAATCTCAGAGCTGATGTGTGATAACCAAGAAAATATGACTCGAGGCCATAGATTATTCAGTTTCAGAAAAAGATTTGCTAGCCTAAAACGGCAAGGGACAATTTTTCGTCACAATCAAAGTTTGCTCCTGGAAAATTTATTATGTTTTTTAATACCGGTCCACTCATTTTTATTACTGAAATTATATTACAGTTCAGTCATAAAACAGCTATATCGAGTGATTAAAAAACATTGATTTTTTTCGTATTCTATGACCCCCAAATCTCAATAACATTCTTCACCAAATGTGGTTCGCCTCGCTTCAAAAGTTCAGCATTAAATAATTATAAATGAAATTAAAGTTTCGAAATATTACACACTCCGTATTTTATTTACGAAAGTCTAAGACGTTATTTTTATTTACTGAGGAAGTACAACGTATCGAAATAATATGTAACGTTAGAAGGTAAAATGTCGATGATATATTATTATATGTTCATAATTTTTGTAAAATATGTGCCTTTTCAGCCTCCCATTCAAATCTTTTAAAAAAAAGTTTCAAGAGGAAGATCTTCCTCTTGAGTGAATCAAAACAATACCATAAAAATAAGACATAAATTCCGAACTTAATTGACAAATTAATTTTTTCACGATATTTTTGAACACTTATGTTTTTTGTTGTCGAAGATTAATTTGACTCAGATACTGGGGATACGATGTCTGAATACATTTTCTCATTTTTTTAGGAATCATTCTTATTTTATTTATTAGATATATCAACTATCTATTCGATAGTTGATAATGAAACTTCTTATTCTGATTATTTTCCCATGAGAATTTTTAATAATGTTAACGATTGTTTGTATCAATAAAAATATTCACTTCATAAATTCACTTATATACATCTGGACCGACAACAACTAGCCTAAATTAAATACATTTCTAGAACAACTTGGGAAAGAGCTTTTTGATTTTTACTTCTCCATCTTTATACAAAAAAAATTATGAGGAACTTAGGTATCATATAATGTGCTTGACATTAGGAACAATAACAATAAAAGTTTTTCTAGGAATTCATGTAATTGAGGTGTATGCCATTTTAATAACAAGTGAATCATTAAAGTAACAAATTAAGAACAGAACAACAACACACAATTAGTATTA
>WOGO01006260.1:0-11867 GCA_015342085.1 Leptinotarsa defecta
AGCCTTCACGGAAACACAAATCAGGTACAGTCAAATTGAAAAAGAACTCTTAGCTTGTTTGTTTGGAGCACAGAGATATTATCAACATGTTTTTGGGAAACTTTCTAACATTAAGCTAAGCTAAGCTAACACTTAAGAAAATCAAAATTGTCAGAATACATTTTGAAAGCAGACCGTGAACATCGGGTTGAATGGAACAAGATAAGACTGATTGTCAATGATGTCACTTCAAGAGGCGTAGGTAGACTCAAAGAATCAGCGTATATTCTCATATCTGGCGAGAAGTGTATTTCGAACAGCTCCTTAGAAATGGAAACTAATTCCGTCTTGAAGAAAAATATGGATAGAGTCGAAATTCGAGGAGTCTATCAACAACATTTACATATTTCTCATTTCCGAACTTCTTTGATATCCGCCAAAGGAGAGGATCAGCGGAAAAAAATGCTTATAAACTTAGATTTTTTCAATTCTGTAGACGGAGGCAGATTTTAGCCTCCAAAACGTTAACTAACGTATCTGTATAATTTCTTAGCACTTTTTTATGATTGGCAAAATAATTGAAAATGACAAGAACCTTTCTTTGTGAAAAATAATTTGAATTTACGCAGTAACTCATCTAATGGGTGAATCGAAACCTTTGCCAAATAAAGTTCTCCGTTACAATTTTTATATTTTTCCAAATTCTGGAAGGTGGAAATACCCAAAGAAGGTTGACAAAAATTCTGATTTCCTGCAAATTGGATAGAATAGAAAGATTTGAAAAATATAAATGTTACTCATTGAATCGTACTAATTTATATAATAACTACACTGTGCAAATCTCCGCAAAATTTTGAAATACTCATGTCAAAATTTCTTGAAAGTTACTTCAGATGTGACAACTGACGTGTTCATATAAAAGAACCTACATATAATTGGGAAAAATATTTCATTTATTTTTTCGAATTATTCTGCTTCAACCCGAACTTGAAGTTTTGAACTGATTCTATTTGTTTCAGACGAACTAACTCTTCAGTACAATTTACTGTCCAAAACCAAGCTCAGAAGGAAAGCAAGATAGTTTCCAAAGAGCAATTTTGGAGATACATGTGAGTAGAATTTGTTCACTAACTTCACTACGTATCTATTCAGAAGTTTCTGATGAATAATATCTGATTTTTTTATTTGTTCATGAAATCAATTTTCCAATTTATTGATGAGAGAGGCATCTGCACAGACTCAATTTACATTCTTCCCCATAGGTTTTCAATATTGAAGTGCTCTGTACATATTTTGCTTATTTCTCATATCTCATGTTACTATACAGATTTATTCTGAAGTAGTTTTAACAGCGTTTCATCAGTTCTACTTTCATTTATAGCATCAAATTATTATCACAAATATTCATATGGACACCAATATCCGCTTCACCCACGTCAAATCTTACCCAACATGAAAATGATGAATTATGGTCTGAAATTCGCGTTACGTCTAGGGTTGCAGAAATGCTTTATCGCTACCCTCGTTTAACCAGCACCCCCGTTGCAGACAATCGAAAGTAATTTCGGCAACGTCCTCCAGTAAACATGAAAATACCAGCTGGTTATCTTTCTATTGTTAATGTATTTGCTGTCGAAGTTTGCAAAGAGCAGATAGAATGAAATGGATTATACCGCGATTGGTGTATGTGATAAATATTTGACAAGATTTCTAACTATTGACACTAGTTGATTTCCTCAACAGGTTCAGAGTTACTGATACATTTTTCAAAGTATATACGATTTTAAGATTTCTGAAAACAGTATTTTGTTACCTAAACTATATCCATCCAACAAAAAAAAAGCAACCCTAAAAAAGTTAGATGTGCTACCGAACCATGATCACCACGCACATTTTCATCTATTGTGTTTAACTGCAAGCGGCTAGCGAAATTCTTTGTTACAGTGTCAGAGAGGTCAGTTTCGTTTTAACATATATGGTATTTTAAAGTTTAAAATTTTTTAAATGCCAAGTACTGATTCAGGTGAAGAAACTGATAATTTGTGTTCCTAAAAATGTTCCTATACCGAGAAGCATATTATTAAAAAAAATGAATCTTGGGCCGTTCCTTAGTGCGACTTTCTACAAGGAGGCCGTGTCCGGGATATCAAGTGCACTATGCATGATAATGTTTTTGAGCACTCTGTAGCTTAGATAGACAGAGTGTAGCTATCCATCAATAAACTATTATTTCTCTAGCTAGTCATATGAATGATTATTAACTATTCAATGCAGAAATTAAATCAGTATAACTGTGTCATTTCGTTCTTTAAGGATGAAATTCGAAATATTCTTCTCTCCCAATGATTCCACTTGGTGAAATCTGGCAAATGCAAATATTTCCCTGTCATTGGATAATGTTTCAACAGACACTTGTCCAAGTTGCAGATGGTTATTGCTCATCAAACAGCAGGAGCTCGCTCGAATCAATCTAGTGATCACCTACAGATTGATTTCGGAATATTATCTCTCGTCAGTGCATGACAGATCTAAACATGACAGCACTGCTGACTGGTATTCAACTGATTTTATGGACGCTTCAACGCATTTGAAAGAGAAACTGTATCAACTACAGTGAACTAGTGATTGTCTCATATCGTAAACAAAGCCACAAGCGGGGAAGAAGCATCCCGTCTATTATAACTCTAGCAGATACCAGATCAGTCAAAAATAGTTGAAATACAATTGAATTTTGTTTGGATGAAAATTGAAATATGCTCAAATTCGCTAGGCCAACTATGAGTATAACTACAAGAATATTCATTTGGATAATAAATTACTTGCTTAGAAACACTTCGGTGTATTCTCTATTCAGGACTTTTGACAAAGTCGATTACTTTATCTAGTGATTATACTTTCAGGTCAACTGAGAAGATTGAGAACCTGTCAAATGGTGAAAAACTGTATGCAGCGGAAAAAAATAGATTGTGCGCCTTTGTGAAGAGTAATCCACCACAAGGCTGACATATGATGGTACACTTTCTTTACTCTAGTGGGGACCCCATCGAAAATTAGTCTGGTCGAAAGTAGGTAACCGGTAGTCATCTAGGCTAGATAATAGAACTCTGGAATAGTACCTGTGAGTCATCATTCTGGAATATGCTTTACGGCAGATTTAATGACACACTGAAGAAATTCCAGTTGATTGATCGATATTGAGGATTCCTACGTTAATGGACACATCAACCTTATTATAGTATGGCATCTGCAAGTCGACTATACCTGTGGACACATTAGATTCAGCAATGCAGATCTTTTTCACGTATAACTGACCGGCTCAGGGGCAGCTTCTTTCCACTCCTAATGCAAATTCAGCTTAGGCTGTTCAGAAAGTTGGTGCAAGATGTATTCATGAGATATACTGCTATTGAGAAGGCGATAAGTCGTTTACCGACTCACCACCTAACCACCGAGGTTTGTTAACAGGATCAAAAGAACTAAAGAACTTTTGCTCTTGAGACAATGTTGCAATGAGGACAGTTGGGTTCATTTAGTTGAAGTTTACCTCTTGTGTAGACTCAGGGTCAATCTTTTTGCCTACCATGGTACATGAAAGGTCCAAGCAGTACCAAGGAGAAATTCCATCATGGCAAAGACCCGTATCATTGTGGAAAAGCTTTCTATGGCAACAAGGCACCAGGTATTTCGAAAGTTATGTGAATGAAGTGTCATTTAGGAAGACTCTTACTTCCACGAGTGAGACTTTACCTGAAAGGGGAATTTCAACGACGATTATTGCTGGGCGATATCGAACTAGAGTTGAATATAGAAATTCAGTTATGATCTATATGCTAGGATAGTGTTCCATGTATTGTTTCAGTTGTTAAATATAACCGATAATTTCCTTTCTCATGTTTTCTAGAGAAAACTTAGAAACTTCTGAAGATTTTACTGGAGGCGGTTTTAGAGAGAAAGATATTGCCTCCAAAAAAAGACAACCTTCAAAAAATATAAATGCAAACTACTGAATAATCGAGTTTTAGAATTCATCAATACAGTTAATTGTATGATTCTCACTATGAAGTATTAAACTGTATTAATGCGTTTTAATGTGGATTTTCATCAAGTATTGGCCAGTTATATTCAATAATCGAATTTTGTCTTCGGGAGTTCAAGGCACGCCGTGAATTTTTGGGGCGAATTTTTCTGTTTGCCTATCAATGCACTACCTTAAATTCTCTAATAATCTATATTTAACTATTTTTTCATAACATCAAAGAATCATAAATCTCCCTACAAAAATATCTTTCAAATGTGCATACATCTGTGAGCATTTCTCAATGAGCCGAATCTGGGATTGATAGATCACTAGAAGTTGTTTTTCTGAAAATTACAGATTTACAATCTTACTGCTGATATCTCTGAGTTCATAATTTCATATGGACTCTGCTACCAGTCTGAATGGTGATACCAGGCATTTGCACAGTAGTGTATACAAAATCATATCCATATTTATTCAACTTGGTATTTTTCCAAATTAGGAAGTATAACTGAGGTTTGTATAGTTTTCTTTTCCAAAATATATACTGAAAATATTTCGTTATTATTCCAAAAATTCAATTATGTCCAGACGAATTCCAATTCGATACCCAACAGATTGGTCAAAAGAACCACCAAAAATGTTCATTCGGGATTTTCTTGGTATTGAACCCCACGCCAAAGTTTCCTTCAGGTTTTTGATGAAATATAAAACTTCTTATCAGTAGATGATAATTGGAAATTTAAATGAAAGATTAAGTCCATTATAGTGTGTTCACCTCAAAAATTCTTTACATTTTTGGTCCCTTTCAATAGGCCGTTACCCATTGGATGTATTTCGAAATAACTAGTGTTGGTGGTATCCGAGAGAAAGAGCCATTGATGGCTACTCAGAATTTGCAAGTGACCAATATGAAATTTTAAATCAATTATTGTTAATTACTAACTAAATTTAAAATAGTCAAGTACGTATTTACCTGAAGGCAACACAAAACAAAAATTTGGCAATAACCTTCGAAGTGACTCAATACGGAAAAGGAAAGCAACGCATAACTTATCTTCATCACACATGTCAAATCGTTGTGTGAGAGCTTGTATTTATTTTTTCGCGCGATAGTTTTTATTTTGCGATAACACCCGAGATCGTGATTAAAATATTAGGTCAATTATAATTACATGAAATGCTCAAGGTAACTGAGCTATCAAAAGGCATATGCCAGTGCATACTTTTCTGTGAACCTACAAAAGACGAAGAATATATTGAACGAAAGTCTTTTTCGTGGAGGAAAAGGGGTTTTTCATCAACTAACCTAACATACTTGTATGTATGTTAGAGTATAAAATACTTGTAATTTAGAATTAACTTTTAGTTTACGCTTGAGAAAGCAATTGTATAGCGAAACACGTGTCGCGGTTTTTGTAAAACCTTTTATAGTGAAAATCATACAATAAACTGTATTAATTAGTTAATATGGATTTTTATCAAGTATCAGCTAGTTCTATTCAATTTTTCATTAACTTTTTTGAGGGGTTTTTCACCTTTCATAATCTAAAAATATGAAAACTATAATGGAGAGTTGATGGATGTAGCCGTTATTACGTGGTAGGACATCATAATGAAAAGAGAAATGAAAATTTCTATGTTTTTTAATGGAGAGCGTTATTCAAGTGTAGAAAGTGCAGACTTTTCATTTCATGTGTAAATAAGAGCTAATAAATTATGCAGATACTTATGTTGATGTTTTGGAGGCTGAACCGTGCCACCGTCTCTAGAACTGGTGAAAATTTAATGAATCTTGCAGTTTTTTTTGGTTTGTTTTATTTTCAAAACATCCTTGATAGAGTGGAAGGTGAAAAAACACAAAAATGATCGATAAAAAACGAACAATATGTAGTGATCTGTCCTCAAATGCAGCGTTTTCTATGCAAGTTTCCCATTTTCGCATGGGTATCACTGAAACCCCGACTTTGCACGAAAAACTTATTAATTTTCAACCAATTTAGATAAAACATTCACTCCATCCATTGTTAAAAACCGTTCAAAAAATCCGATCGGTAGTCAGACAGACGCTGCTGAGGAACTTTGTTTTGTAATGTAGTGATTATGGCATATCACTACAATTTGACTAACTTTTTACGATAAGGGAACAAAAAATATGCGATTTTATGACAGTTATATAACTCTTGATTATGTAAGATCAAATATTCAACTATAATAATGATAACCTGCAAACTTTCTAATGGAAGACAATACCAGTATTAAATGGATTCGCAGAATAATGTTAAACATCTATGTGACCATGTAAAATTCATCATTATTTATTTTGAATTTAATTTTTGATGAATTACACTTAATGTGCGGCAATAATTTGTTCATTCAAATAAAATGTTATCTCATGAGCAAATTGACATAAGAATAATATTTGATGTCTGCAAAAAACGAATAATCACTAAGGTCAGGTAATCTAAGTATGCTGTTAATGGATTTTACATCATCGATACTATTATGGTTACCCAAAAAATTTTGAGTAGTGGAACCAACAGAATCTTTATACAACTTCCTTATACGAGTATTCTTTTGATAATATTTGAACGGTTTGAAGGTTGACGTTGATTAATTTCATCCAACATTGTGAACACTAAGCTTTATACGAATGTAACACCCACTAGTTAGATATTTAATCATGAATATGTTCGCAAACCATATTTCAAGACCATTTGACAAGATAAGGTTGAAGATAAAAAATATAATAGTATGATCAAACTTTGACTCAATGGAAATATTTATATTACTATAAAACTATTTATTTTCGTACTCGATGTAGGCCAACATACAATGAAATCTGAAACGAAAGTTAAATATTTGGGTGTAGTTTCAGATGCACATCTAGAATGGCATTTTCATGTAGATTCTTCATGTAATGAGCTGCGCTTCATTCTTAATGAATTCAAATTAAAAAAAATACCCAACTCCAAAACTCTCTATCACGCTCCAGACGAGAGTCCCGCTAAGAAATTGCCTGCTGGGGAGGAGCCTTTCATATTCATATTTGATAGTCAGAATTGATGCAAAATATATTTTTGAAATTGGTTTTATCTAAACCAACACGATTCTATACCGAAGGATTGTTCTCATTTTTCGATATTCCCAAGCTCTTCTGTTGTAATACTGTAATAACATATTATGTATGATGGCCCTCAATTTTTGAAATTTCTTCCTGAAGTTATGACTGCGTGAAGCGTATTTATGTTGACTCAGGTAGTTTGGTGTGCTAAGACCTGTACCTGGATTAGGTGAATTGTTAATAACATTCGTCGACCATTTTCTACCAGCCGTCATACTGCTTGCTATTTTTGAACATCTTAGAATGGTATTTCATATTCGGTTGAGGTTCACAGCTTCTCTTCTGTTGAAATTATCCATGTGAACAGAAAATAAGAAGCTGTAATCCTCAACCGAATATGGAATCCCATTTTAAGGAGTTCAAGAATAGCAAGGAAATTGGAAAGGGTCGACGAATGTTATTGACAATGGACCTAATTCAGGTGCAGATAGATATAAGCAAACTAAACTACGTGAGTCAACACGAATATGGTTCACGCAATTTACCTAATACATATATAGGTATTAGCACACCAAACTACATGAGTCAACATAAACACGCATTACGCAGCTGTAAATATGGAATAACTCAGGATGTGAAAACCTCTGAAGAAGCCATCCACTAGCGCTAGCGAAACGTCAGGAAGAAATTCCAAAAATCGACGGACTTCATACCCAAAAATAGTGACACTGAAAACCTTGGCCGCGAAAGCCTTAACCTTATTGTCATTTCTACAATACCCGAAAAAAAACTAAGTATATTTTTATTCAGACGCATAAGTCAATTGTCCAACGTTCAAAAAATTATTTGGCACCGAAATTATTCAAAACAGTTCTGGTGTTGATTCGCGATATAAATATACTTCATAATCTCAAAAAAATCTCTGAAGAGTTTTATTTTTGATCGATTAAGGCAACAAATTGCTCATTGCAGTGATATGAGAGATATTTTCATATTAAAACATTTCCATACCCAATATTCATTATTTTACATTGTCTTATTCTTTCTTATCTTATTTTAGGTAACCACATATTCTGCAAAACCTAATTTCAATGTACCTGGACCAACCTCTAGAGTGGATAATCCTTTTTGTCCAAACCACAAATATCCTGAAATGTTCACCTCTGCATAACATGTGTGTCAAATCCAATTCAGCAAGTTATCAGTTCGACATTTTTTACTGTTCCATCTCTAATATTATGTCTTTTTCCTTCAGCTGATTCTATATGTATTGTTTTTACCTTATAACTTTTTGTAATTTGACTTATATCCCTGTTCTGTAGTTAGATGGGACCTGTAGAACAGTGTACAAATAGATAAATCAATAAATGTAATATTTTTGTGTTACTTCAAGTATATTTACTGTTTTTCCAAAACAATTGTGTTGTATTTCATGTATTTTATTGTTATATTTTATTGTATTGACTAAACATTTAAATTTTTTAAGTTGATCTATAAATCAAAACAAGTTATTCAGTTATTGAGTATCAATGGTTTTTGTTTGCAATTCCATATACTCATAGTACTTGTTACTTAATAAATGTTAATTCAATTGTTACTTAATAAATGATGTGAATTCAAGAACCGAACCTAGGATGTGGACTCTTTCGAGTTCAAGAACTCCTTTCTCAAATTTCTTCAGTATTTTAAAAAGTTATTGAAGAAATATGTGGCATTATTTTCTTTTCGATTAAAACATTGTAAAAGAAGTTCTAAAGACCATTTTTGTTTAACTTCATAATTCTTGATTTTGAGGTTTCATATTCCAAAAGTTTCCCAAATTAAGTCAATTATGGAGGGCAATGACGTGAAAGCGATGACATCTGTCTTAGCTTTAGAACTGATCGCATTGGGCCGCCACCAGCATGGCTCCCGGGGTTGAGAGCCCTGAGATAAAATATTCCCCACATTGTTCACCTCCACTTACTTCCGAGTGGTCCTTAGCCTGCAACATGGCACTTCAGCAGGATTGAAATCTGACCTTTTGTGGTCGGAAGTCAGACTCTGGTGCTCATACTTCCTTATATCGGACCATTTCGAAAACCTGACTCTATTGTGTGTGATGCGCATGGTGGTCCTCTGTATATAGTTGGAGACAAGTTTGTATGTCGCGGACTAACGTCTGTATGTTCGAATCGAATATAAACTTGCAGGAGCCGCCTGACGGCGACTTTAGGAGAAGGCTTCTGATTATTTTTTGTCGACCTCATGTGCTTATCCCTACCGTATTGGGGAATCTCGTTTACCTTTGATGTTCAAAGATTGAGTCTTCCATCGATCCCATAGATGGCATCTTCGTAGGAAAGATAATATGCGGCTGAGTATAGTAAATTTTTTAGGTGGATTGTAGAGACACAAATTAGGACTTTTTTTAGCCGTATTACTACTTGACATTTTATGAACTTTAAACTGTAAAATACCGTATATGTACACACCATAGTGGTATATGTAGCACTCCTACTCTGACACTGTAGTATGAATTTAGCCAGCCGATTGCAGTTAAATCTGATTGGTCAGCGTGAGGAGGCTTATGATGGACTGCTTGAACCTTTGGTGTAGTAATTTTCTATATCCCGGCTATAATTTCCACTCCCGATTCAGACGTAACTTTGGAATATCTCTTTTCATCAGAACAAATCTTTCCTGTCAATGGACATAAATGCTAGAACCCCGAAACTTTGATGTTTTGTGATTCAAAATAATGTCAGAGATCACCAAATTCATATGCTGGTTTATCGACCACCTAGCGATACACAAAATAGGGCACTATTCTTTTCACTTGCGAACATCTTAGACTTTCTTCAAATCAATCATAACAGTGCCGCATTTTTGATATTCGATGACTTCAATGTCCACAATATCGAATAGCTCAAAGATTCGAATATCAACGACGAACAGTCACCGTAAGGTCTCCATTGGAATCTTCTGAACATAAACTCATTGCAGTGTTGACTGAATTACCGATAAATGTCGGGGAACAATCTAAGCCGTGCAAAGTTTGGCATTACAGATCAACTGAATAGGAGGATCTTCGAATGAGCGGTAAATATCCGAAATACGCGACGGACTGTGACTGCTCATCGTTTTTACATTAAACTTAGTACACCTCGAACTTCACTGTTTAAGAACTCTTTCATCTGGACAACTGCGTTTATGTGGAATACACTTCCTAAGAACGTTTTTACAAATGGATTTAACCTCCAGCGATTCAAATCCAATGTCAATCGCTACTTTCGCACAGGCACGGTTCTGAGGGCTTAAGGATTTTACTGTAGTGCTTGTATTTTGTCCTAAAAAAAAAAGAATATTACTGGAGTTATATACCAACACCGGGCCGTTATTTTGAACACCTCGATACGAGTTTCAATCGCCAAGTGATCATCTTCAAGAGGAAAATTATTCGTAATACTCATTGAATTTTTTGCCAATATAATAACATAATCAAAACTTAAATATGAGTTTGTGTTGCAACTTGAACTTCTATAGAACTTTGTCGCAGGAACGAACTCCGTTTCTTTCTCAAATCTCTGAATCTTGAAAAATCATTGCAGAAAATTTTATCTTGACGATGAACTGATATTTTTTATCAATTCCAAGTCCGATTGTCGAAGTTTTCAATGATTCGAAGAAGGATGCTGATGTGGTATTTTGAAATTTTATTCATAGCTTGACTTCTGCTCAAGAAGACATCCTACAATAAACATTGATTACAATTGAATCAAATACCAGAAAAGGAGTAGTATAAGAAATATATGCACCCGGACGTTAAAAGCGAAAAAATCAAGCCTCTTCATTATTTGTAGAATTTATCAGTGAAGGACCACCAATGGAATAAGTTGTTTCATTTCATTGGTTTCACATAAGTAAAATAGCATTCCAGAACAGATATAATTTATGATTCGGGTCAAAGAAAGGCTGATAGAGGATAAAATTACTTCTGGAACCTACAAGAATAGCAACAGTAACCTCGACTTCAAACATGATCTAAAATGTCTACATTTTTGTGTATTTATTTCCCACAATAATTATAATATTTCCTAAGGATCACTCAAATAAATATGTTGGTAATTTTCGAAGCGGTTTCAACTGGAATGAGCTGGCGCTCCGTCCAGTTGAAACCACGAATTCCTATATTCCTCTAAAGGCAAATTTTCAAGAAAATCGGTTACAGTCGTCCTTAATATTTGGAGATATCTCTCTGCATTCAGTGTGTCTTCATAAATAAAAAAGCTAATTTTATTGTTCTTCAGAATACAGAAAACATTCAGGTCAAATTTTTCTTGAAAACCCATTTCTTTTGTAACATGAGGATTATGATCAGCCCAAAAATGTTTATTCCTTCTATTGAAAATACCATCCCTCGTAAATTTTGATTCGTCGCTCCAAATTATTTTTGACAAAAATTCCCGATCTTCCTGTGTATGAATCAAAAGGGATTCACAAAAATGCATTCTACGTTCGAAGTCTTCTGCTTTTAGAGCTTGAACTTTGGTAAATTTATACGGATGCATTCCGTGATTTTTCAAAATTCGTTGTACTGAAGCATGTGATACACCTAAATCTTTTTCTGCACTGCGAATGGAAGCTTCTGGATATGCATAAAAATATGCCAAAACGTTAACAGTATTGTCCTCATTTGAAGTAACAGGTTTTGGTAATGTTGAAGGCGCTTTTAACATGGAGCCATAGTTAAGGAAATTATTTTGTAATCTTACAAACTTCCTCTCGTTCATTGGTGTTAATTCAGGATACATTTGGTTGAATTTT
>WOGO01006262.1:0-11865 GCA_015342085.1 Leptinotarsa defecta
TTTTGTTTATAACATGTAGTTAACTATTGAAATAATTTACTTTGTCGCGGGCCGCAAAAATACTGGCCACGGGCCGCAATTTGACGACCACGGGTATAGATAAACTTTCAAACCAACATGAAATAGTTATAGAGATTTTATTAAGTTTATCCTTTCTTTCCAGGTTTCGAACAGGAATTATCCTATTCTACCACAATAAAAACTGAAGAATCATACGAGGAAAATGTTCCTGAAGAATACTTACCAGTTGAGGTTAAAGAAGAAAATGAGTTCAAAGAACAAATGCAAGCATCTTCCAAAGAATCAAAAAACAGACCAAGGATTCCTTGTGATCTCTGTACAAAAACGTTTTCTATTGCTAAAACATTGAGAAATCATGTAGCTGTGGTTCACAATAATGAAAGGCCATTTCAGTGTCAAGTTTGTTTGAAAAGTTTCGGCAGGAAAGCCCTATTGAAAGAACATGAGAATTACCATACAGGGGAAAAATTATTCGAATGTAAGACCTGTTCCAAAACTTTCTCAAAGAATTCAGTGTTGAAAGTGCATCTAGAAACTCATGTCAAAAGGTTCCAATGCAAATACTGTTCGGAAACCTTCACTTGTAAGACTCATCTTGTGAAACATGAGAGGTCTCATAGTGACAAACCATTCCAATGTGAGATGTGTCCCAAAGCTTTTGCTCTGAAAGTATACCTAGTAGAGCATATAAGAATTCATAATGGCGAGAAACCGTATGCCTGCAGAATATGTTTCAAGTGTTTTACTCGAAACTCTCATTGTAGAAGGCATGAAAGAACTCACTCAGGGGAGAAACCATTTCAATGTAAACTGTGTCCAAAAGCTTTTTCACAAAATGCCCACCTAGTAGATCATGAAAGAACTCATTCTGGAGACAAACCATATCGGTGTTCATTTTGCGATAAAAGTTTTTCACAAAAATCGTATCGAAATATACATGAAAGAACTCATAATGGAATTACACCTTTCAAGTGTCACGTCTGCAACAAAGCTTTTACACAGAGTCATCGGTTAGCAAAACATGAAAAAATCCATAAAAAAGAGGAACAGTTATTGAGCCTACCGGAAGAAGGGAAAAGAGTTGAATGAAGGCTATATAATATTGCTTTAATGAAAAAATTGATTGAGCTCTGGAAGATGCTGTACAAATGCCAGACCACTGGAGGTTAAAACAATTGACGAGAAAGAAAGTTTCAGAAAATTTAATGTTGAGTTAGAGAAGTTTTCACAAACAAATATATTTTTTTGAGGACCAGAGTTTTCCACTGAAAAATCACACCTTCACTATTGCCTACGAAAAAGAGGTTTTCATATAGATAAGAAATATAACAACATAAAATATGATGTGAAAATATAATTTTGTGTGCAAGTTTTTGTTTCATATCATCTCAAATATAATTTTTGTTATAAATTGATGACCCTGTATTATATTTTCAATTAGTTTTCCAAACGGTTCATATTGTTATCTAATATTTTTTCCTTTTTGTACGAGGAAAAACTTGTGTAGTCATTTCTGATTTAGGATTTATTATTTTCAAATTTAAAGACTGAATTTCAATGTACCTTTTAGATAATACATAGTGGCATAGTACAAGTCAATAATACACCCAAAAAACTATTAATTAAAAAAAAAAGTTGAGTAAAACAATCAATTGAAATCATACATCAAAAAATAATATTGATGTTAATATTATTGCTCAGTTCATCAAGACATTAACGAATACAGTATCTATCCAATATGTCTCAAGGATACAGTTTTATTGAAAAACGATCTTGGACAAACTTTGCAGTGATATGATTTCACTATTTCATGAATTTTCTCGTGTCTAGACAGGATGTATTTTCAACACATACATTTTGAACAAACTTTACATTGAAAGGGCAGATATCTGTGAATTTTTATGTGGTGCATGAGAAAAAAAATATTTAGACACATATTGATTCAAATGAAAATATATTCAAAACTCACTCAGTTCATTCAAAATTTCTAGAATTATATAGTTCATAATTATTAACAACTAGTGAGTGAAATTTAAAATAAATCATATATAGTATGTCTGCAATCTCATTCAGACTGATAGTATATAGCTAATGTAATTTAATTAAGTGAAAAAGATGAAGTGATAAATAGAGTAATACCTACATAATAGTTCAAAACTATCCTAGAAAAATAAATGCTTCAATACTAAAGAAAAAACGAATGTGTCTAATATTCTAATTACTATGTATCATATTATCATTTTATATATTTCAAGCTATATACATTTATATAATGAAATATATGTATTTGATACTACATTTAATTGTACATGCTTGGAATAAATATTGTATGATTAGAATTGGGATAAAAGTTCATCTACTTATTTCCCTCTTTTTATTTCTAAAATGACTTAAACCAATGACGTCATATTGTCATGTCATAAATAACACTCTGAATGTTATTCACTACGAAAAGGCTACTGTTGTAGCGAAACATGTGATATTTTTGAAAATACAGTTTGAAATCAAATCTTCAGATGTAGTTTGTAAAAAACGGGTTTATTTAAACTTTAGTACGAAAATAAAATTTTGGGTGGCAACGCTGCGAGTGGGTAACTTCCGTTTACTCTTTTGCTGGGCTGATTCGGCGCTCTGATCAAAGAGTACACCAACTCTTTGGCTATAATCGCAAAAAAGTAAACAATATTACCATATAGAAGTCTATACGGTGACAATATGGTTGTTAAAGGGACGATGTCCCAAACTTATGCAACAGGTGTTATATAATAGAGGGGGAGAGCTTAAGGTGACACCAAAGAGTACATCAAAAAGTAGTAGATCTACTCTTTGGAGGAGGCATAAGCCTATAGCAGGGTCCTACACAAACACATACACACATAAAAATTATAAAAAAAAACTGTAAAATCTTGTAATATACGATTCAGTCAGTCTTTGGTGACATAGAACACAGAGTTATAGTGACACACCACAAAACGAAGAGAAGAAGATGAAAGTGAAATTTGCTAATACATATAACCTATTAATTTGCCTGTAATTGAAAAAAAAATTGTAAACATTTTCCCCACAAACATATATCAGATATGTACAAAATTTAGACACTGCATATTTCATTTACATTTATAATTCTTAGAGAATAGGTTGCTCAATTTTCTCAAATAATGACTTCAATTATTAAGGTTCATGCTCTCTCTGGGGCTATGGACGAATCGCCCCCTTGTTATATTCTTCAAGTAGATGAAGTCAGAATATTGCTAGATTGTGGTTGGGATGAGAAATTCAACATGGAATTTATCAAGGAAATAAAAAGGTTACAAACTTTTTACATTGAAGCAATTTAATAACCTATTGAAATGTTATTGTTTTTAGGCATGTACATACCATAGATGCAGTATTACTTTCTTACCCTGATGTGACACACTTGGGAGCTTTACCTTATGTTGTTGGAAAGCTTGGTCTCAATTGTCCTATCTACTCGACAATACCAGTTTATAAAATGGGACAGATGTTCATGTATGATTTGTATCAGTCCCAACACAATATGAAGGAGTTTTGTATATTTTCTCTAGATGACGTAGATGCTACCTTTGAAAAAATCATACAGCTGAAATATAACCAGACTGTTCCTCTGAAAGGTATTGGATTTAATGCTGTTATGCAAAGTTTTATTGAATTTTTTTTTTCACAGGAAAAGGGTATGGTCTTACAGTTACCCCCTTACCTGCAGGTCACATGATTGGAGGAACAATCTGGAAAATTATGAAGGTAGGAGAAGAGGATATAATATATGCTAATGATTTCAACCACAAAAAGGAAAGGCACCTAAATGGTTGCGAACTTGAAAAACTCCAAAGACCCTCTTTGGTAATTATTGATGCCTTCAATGCCACTTATCAGCAAGCAAGACGAAGAGCAAGAGATGAGAAACTGATGAGTAAGTTTGAGAATTAATGGTGACATTTAAAATACATTTTATTATTTCACAGCCAACATTCTTCAAACACTGCGAAACAATGGTAATGTTCTAATTGCTGTTGATACAGCTGGACGAGTATTGGAGCTAGCCCATATGCTTGATCAACTGTGGCGTAACAAAGAATCTGGTCTTCTTGCCTATTCTTTAGCATTACTAACTAATGTTAGCTATAACGTTGTTGAGTTTGCCAAGTCGCAGATTGAGTGGATGAGTGATAAGTTGATGAGAAGTTTTGAAGGGGCTCGAAACAATCCATTTCAGTTCAAACATTTACAGTTGTGTCACACTCAGGGAGAGTTGAGCAAAGTTTCCAGTCCAAAGGTTGTGCTTGCTAGTTCAGCAGATATGGAAAGTGGCTACTCCAGGGAACTGTTCCTTCAGTGGTGTTCAAATCCTGCCAACAGTGTTATTTTGACCACAAGGTAAAAGATGCAAGAATATTCCTAACATTGTGAAGAAATTATTGTGTATTTCATTTGCGAGACAATATTGAAAGTTATAGGAGTTTATTAAATTGATTCATATACTCTAACATGCATAACATCCTTCTGAATTAATAGGTATATACTTATACAGGCTGATTCAAGGTGGATGCCACATTAGACTTTTCGGCTGAACCAGACAATGGATAATTTTGAAATTTAATGGAGAGCATACTACAACTAAAATATTTTCGAATGTGGTGTTGTCACTTCCATTGGAAAGTAGTAGCAACTTTGATTGTTCAAATGAAACACCCTGTCTTTAATATTATTATTGGAAACTACAATAATTACCCGACAACTTTTCTTGATATTTCTCTATACCTATCTGTTACCGTTTTCAAAATATGAATTAATTTCTTTTTTTTTCTTCGGAAATTATGACCTCTCAAAATGCTGATATCTTTGGGTTAAGGAATACTATGGCCCTGAATATTGGTTGAAGTTAGGTGATACTTAGATGATTCCCAAACTTCAGTGTAATCCCAGTTACTTCAATACAAGGTGATGAAAAAACAGTTTTTTCGTTTGTTTGAAAAAGTGACTGAAAGTTGATTATTTCAAATGGAACACCTTATGTATTATTACAAATTCAGAAAGCTATTGAAATTTCCTTTTTTTCTATGTAGGTATATCATGTAATCAAGTTTCGGACTTATGAGCATTTATTTGTGAAAATGTCCCTTCGGAATGGTTTTCCCATGCAGTATTTTGTAAGCACACCATGATTACTATTCAACAGTAACGTTGTTGATATTCTCCTAATAATATTGACATTTTTGTTACTTCAGATGTTTCAGATACCTCCACAAAACTATTCAAATGAAGTTCCTATGAATTTGTTCATTATTTTTGGGCAGTGTGATCAGCAAAATATGTAGAAAGTGCAATGAAAGGTATCCGAATCTACCGCTAATGAATCCCAAGAAATTTATATTAATTCATAACAATTTCAATGCATTCAGATCAACTTCCAAAGGATCAAGAAACTTGCATTTTCAGAGGTCATGATTTCCGAAAAAAAAAACATTGAAATCAATTCATATTTGGAAAACGTTAACAGATAGGTATATGGAAATTACAAAAAAAGTTGTCGGGTAAAATTGCTGTAGATTCCAAAAAAAATATTATATACAAGGTGTTCTATTTGGAAAATCAAAGTTGCTACTACTTTTTAATGGAAGTGACAACACCGCATTGTCGAAAATATTTTAGTTGCGTAGAGAATATGCTCTCCATTGAATTCTCAAAGTGATCCGGTGTCTGTTTCATCAGAAACGTCTAATGTGCCATCCACTGTGAATCAGCCTGTATGATCTTCGCATAGAGTTGATTTTTTGGAATTGATTGCTTTCTTTCTTTAGAAAATTCTTACATTTTTTTGTATAAAGATAAAGAAGTCAAAAGCCGAAACCTTTCTTTCTCAAAAATATAATTTCATATTTTTTTGCTGTTTTTACTTGGTTCCCTGTAAATCGATAAAAAATTACCTCACGAAATTGTCTACTTAATATATCTATTTACTTGGGGGGTGTAAACGAAGTTTTAACTTTTTTTACTGGCCATCATTGATGGTAAACTGAATTCTTGAACATAATATTGGTACTCATTCAAACTCCAGAGACTAATCTGTAATGGTCGAGCTTCAAGTTATTATTTTATGTCATTAATGCTGTATTATTTATTATTAACTGATGTTTTTCCATTAGTGAAATAAATAAATGTAGCCATTATTCTAAGAATACATGAATTATTGTAATAAGTCTCTTATTATATGCAGTCTGTTTTAGTAAATATTTTTTTCTAGGACATCTCCTGGTACTCTAGCTAGAGACTTAGTGGATAATGGAGGAGAGAGGACTGTAGATTTAACAGTTGAAAAGAGAGTCAGGTTGGAGGGAGCAGAACTTGAAGAATACGAGAAACGACAGAGAGAAAGATGTGAAGACGATGAAACCAAAGAGTAAGTTATTGGGCTTGTCTGTGCCAAACTGACAAATCATTCAACATTCATTTTCAGAGAAGGTGATTCAGATTCTGATGATGACATTGAGATGTCAGTCATTTCGAAAGGCAGGCACGACATTGTCATAAAACAGGAAGGCAAAATTTCTACAGGGTTTTTCAAAGTAACAAAGAAAATGTATCCGATGTACCCATTCCACGAGGAAAAAGTCAAGTCTGATGAATATGGAGAGATCATCAGGCCAGAAGATTATAAATTAGCAGATGTGCCTTTAGAAGGAGAAGATAATAAAGAAAACTTGGTAGTTAAAAAAGAAGAAGAGGAAATAAGTGAGTTTTTTCAGCTATTTTGATGTACATTGTATGCCATTGTTTCTTGAAATTTAATGGATCACAGAGAAACTGTTCTGTTCACCCGAACTTTCTCATGAATTCAGATTTTTGGTAACTCATTTTCAGCTGAGATCCCGGAGATGCCAACCAAGTGCATTGTTCTTCAAAGGACTGTCCAGGTTAATTGTCAAGTGCATTATATCGACTTTGAAGGTCGGTCCGATGGCGAATCCCTCATGAAAATATTATCACATCTTAAACCAAGACGAGTGATTGTTGTTCGAGGTACTGCAGAGAATACAGCAGTTATTGCAAAATACTGTGAGGAGAATGTTCAAGTTGCGAGGGTACTTACTCCTGCTAAAGGAGAAATTGTGGATGCGACTAGCGAGACCCATATCTACCAGGTATGATCAAGATAATTCTTGCCAATGAAACTATACTGTGTCCATCTAAGCAAAGGAGTGCTCCAAAACATAATCATGCATAGTGCATGTGATCTCCCAGACAAGGCTGCTTGTACAGTCACACTAAGAAATGACCAAAATTTTATCAAAATTTTTTCAATAATATGCGGCTGGGTATAGGAAAATATTTTAGGTGGAGTGTAGGGACACAAATTAGCAGTTCCTTCAGCCATATCAGTACTTAACCTTTTAAAAATTTCAAACTTTTAAACGTAAGGTGTTAAAACGTAATTGACCACTTCGACACTGTTACAAAGAATTCTGCCAGCCGATTGCAGTTAAATCTGACTGGCCAGCGTAAGGAGGCTAGTTCATTTTACCAAATAGATGCCAATATGCGTGGCGATCATGCTTTGATCACGCATCTATATTTATTTGGGTTGTTTTGTTTGTTGGATGGATATAGTTTAGTTTCATTCATTTCATTCTCTCTCAGAGAATATCATAACTGACTTATACAGTGCATACTTCACAACCCTAGAATGTGAAGTCAATATCTTCACCGACTACAAAATGGCGGAACATTTAATAATTTCCTGAAGACAAACATATTAATATTGATATTTCTAGAAACATTCCTTTTTATCTGCCATATGGCAATTTCAACAACCTGATAAAGTTTGTTAAATTATTTTTTGTTTATAAAAACGACAAAAAATGTCAGTACGACAATGAATATCATTGTTCAGTTAGAATATTCTCATTTAGTTTTCTGTTTTACTAGTAGAAACTTTTTTTTACGGCGACTTTTTTTTACGGCGCGACGCGTAACTTTCACCAGACCGAATTGATTTTCAATGAAAGTTTTCCGAATCGTCCTATCTGTATAAAATATTTGAGGGAACTTGTATCCAATTTCACAACTACCGGTAGTGTACATAACAAAAAGTCCCCAGGTCATCCGTTCATTCCTGAAGAACAGCAAGTGCAAATAATTGATGAGATGGTAGTAAATCCTGAACAGTCTACTTATTTCGTCGCGAATGTTTGTGAGGTGTATCCTTCTACTGTGTGGAGATTTTTGAAGAGGAATAGGTATCATTCATACAAAATTGAAATGGTTCACCAATTAACTGAAGATGACCTTGATCGAAAAACAGAATTCTGAGAAATCATGACGGAAACCATTGCAAGGCATCCTACCTATCTCCACAATATTTGTTTCAGTGACGAATTTACATTTTAAACGGCAATGCTCACAGATAAAATTGCCATTATTGGATTGACACCAACCCTTACGTGTTTCGGGAAACACATACCCAATATTCAGAAAAAAATTAACGTTTGGGCAGGAATATTGGGAAACCATATTGTAGGACCTCTATTTATTGATCAAAATTCAACAGAGGAAATGTACTTGAATATGCTGGAAACTACTGTTGACCCCCTTATCACTGAAATAACCAAAGCGAATCCTAATTAATTCGATATGGATATTGTATTCCAACAAGATGGAGCACCACCACATTACTCCAGACAAGTAAGAAACTATTTGGATACTACTTTTCTCGGTCGTTGGATTGGCCGTCGAGGTCCTACAGAATGGCCAGCCCGCTCGCCAGATTTGACACCTTTGGACTTTTCTTATGGGGCTATTTGAAGCAAAAGGTTTACTTAACTGAACCTTCTTCAATATTGGATATACGACAGAGAGTAATAAATATTTGCAGAGATGTTGACGTTATTGTGTTCGAAAATGTTCGGCGTGAATATCGGATAGGCTGTTCAAGCCAACCATTTCAAGCATCTTCTGAACTGACCTCAAGCTTATTACCTCATATTATGTAGTTAAATATCATTGTATTCAGGCAATTATTGAAAGTTCCACCATTTTATAGTAGTTGATTTTATTGACATTGTATTCTAGGGTTGTGAAGCATTTGTTAGGAGCTTCAAAAAGGTGTGTCACAAGACCCCCCTTTTCATTTAATTTTTTTCCAGATGGCGCCCAGTCGCCATCTTAAAAGTTTCATCTGTCAAGTTCATTTCAACATGAAGTTTTCATGCATTAATTTCATTATCTCAAATTTCAATTTTTTGAGTTGACCCGTTCAAAAAATAAAGGGAGGACATTAAAGAAAAGCACTGTATATTTCAATAAGCGCTTCCTATATATGAATTCAAATAAAACAAAGTGTGTGAGATACTATCAACATTTTTTATTTGTTTGTGTGAAACATAACACCGTTCAAATGTCCACCACGGCTTCTCTGAGTGGAGCACATCCAAAATGTCCAATTTTCCATGACTCTGACGCATAAATCAGGCTGACCGATGGCATGTTGGCTTTGGTTATGTTGGCTTCGAGGACCGCTGTGAGTTGTGGCTTATTCACATACACCTACGACTTGAAAGAACCCCATTTTAAAATGTCTACCGGGGTCAAATTGCACGATCTCGGTGACCAGTTAACATCACCTCCACGTGAGAGGGTCATTCCCTCAAATTGCTCGTGCAGAGTATCTAATGTCGCATGAGCTGTGTGGCACGTAGCGCTGTCCTGTTGAAACCACATGTCGTTGGTGTCCAGATCATACAATTCAGGCCGGAAGAAGTTGGTAATCATCGATCTATAGTGCTTGCCATTGCCACACTTAACAATAACTTGGATCTCATGTGGAATGGTATCGTCCCAAATTCGACATTCTGAATGAATGGGTACGTGACCAAACAAAAAAATTCAGACCTCATCGCTGAAAATGATTTTTCGATGTGAATCAGGGTCAGATGCCAACTGCTACAGAGCCCATTCAGCGAACACACGTTGTTGTCTATAGTCGTTTACCTACAGTTCCTTGGTCAATTGACGCGAAATTGACGGCTTCGGAATCCGAGGCTCAGATTATCCTGCACGCTCTCACAGACAGCTGATCTTACGTTTCGTCGAAGTACGGGTGTTGGTCGATCGTTTACTGAACCAGTGGACTCAAATTTATTCACCTCATTGCGAATAAGCCTCTTCGTAGGACGATTTTGGCGACCGAAAAATGGGCGAAGCGCGCAGTTTGCAGGCCCAAGTCAGGGCGCAGGCCGAGTTCTTGTGATCGTCGCGAAATTGACTGCCTCGGATTCTTCGGTACACTCTCACAGACAGCGGCGATGTTTTCAGCAGATCTTGCATTTTATCGACGTACGGGTATTGGTTGATCGAATAGTCCTCTCAGTTTTCACCAATGGACGGAATAGAGTTTCATCAGCGCATATTATAAATTACACACCCCCATCTTATCTGTCTGTTTCTTTGTCTGAGCGAGAAACTCAAAAACTATCGAAAGGATTTTCATAGGGTTTCCACCAATGGACGAAATGAACAATTTATTATTGTTTTAAGTTGAATACGATAGACGGAGACGATATAAATCCTTATTGAATTAGTATGTTAGTATATCATGCACATTACAATCGCGCGAGAAAATAATTTGAAGTGGCCTGATAAATCGATGGGATGCTTTCGAATACTTTAGAATATTCAGTGCCGTTCAGTTCTATAATGATCTGGTACATTTCAGAATGTTCCCGAGCATTCCAGACTAATTCCAAACTTTCCAGAATTTTCCGAGATGTTATTGAATGTCGAAAACTCTCGTACGTTTTGAAGGATCCTAGAAATCTTTAGAAACCTAATTTTTTGAAAAGTTCGCATTTCAGGTAAAAACGGAACCTTTTTCATGTATGGGGGTTAGAGTTTCCGCACGTTCTAGATCATTCCATTCCACCAAATTGACGAATATTACGGTAAGGCTTGGTTGAGAGTTGCATAACTAGGTACGGATCTGTTATCTACACACACATGTCACAATAATTTAATGGCGGCAATCAATAATCAACCCGTTTAATTTCCTGTTTCTCTCCAAATGAAGTTCACCTTTGTCGGTCAATTCCAAGACCATTGTCAATTTTTATGTTTCCGAGTCCGCCACATTATTGTCAAATAACTGTCTGGCGACGGATGTCCAGACAATATCAGATTATCTATGGTAATTTTGTTATTTTCCATTTGAGTCATAATTATACCTAATTGTAAATGATACAAGGTTTTCGATGAACGAGTCGATTTGGCCTGTTTCAATTTAGAGTGGAGTTTTAAAATATGACCTTATGGTAATTGTTGGTCGCCCTCATTTATTTGATGAGTTTTTAAAAATCGTGTAATCCCGGAAACATTGTAAATTATCCATTCACATAATGCTATTATAGTTATCCTTTTTTTTTCTCTCCTCGAATTAGTACATTTCTCAACAGAATATACCGCTGGTACAACAAAAAAAGTTCTAATGACTTTTCAATTATTGTTTCATCTATGTTTTTTGAAGCTGTTTGTATATCTGAAATGGAGGATATTATTGATTAACTCAATCATAACAGAGCATTCAGACGTTTGTTTGAAAGTGGTTGACAATGTTTCGTGATGTATTTCATCAGTTCGGACTTCCATTGTCTAATATAATATAAATTGATTTGAAATTCTTGAAAAAAATTAAAAAGATTAACCGAAAATAACAATTTTATTAATCAAAAAACTGTAATTACAAAAAAATAACATACAAGCAACAACCAAAAAAATAAAAATTGAAATATTAATGAAAGCTGAAAATTAAAAAATATTATTAACAAAAAATGAAAA
>WOGO01006263.1:0-11865 GCA_015342085.1 Leptinotarsa defecta
AAAATAGTCAATTACAAACCTTATAAACGCAAGACTCGATGTGATACAGGATTACCTAATCCTTTAGATGTTCTTCTAATACAATCATTGATAAAACACTATACGAGTGTTACGAAAGCAATGAAATTCGTACATAAGGAAGAAATTGAATACTTCCGGCCATAACGTGAGCTGCTGTGACAAAACTCTTCTGAATTGGATAAAGAAACTAGGATCTACATTTAAAATAATAAACAAACGTCAAGCAGTTCAGAAGAATAGTTGAATTGCCTAACAAATACTTAGAACAAATAACTAAATATAGACAACGGCAAATTTTCTATTTGAACGAAACTTGGTATGACACTCACGACACAGTTACGAAAGGGTGGACTGATGGTTCGTGAATGTGTACACCTAACATGCCTGCAAACAAAGGATCGACTAAGCATTGTGCATTGCGGAGGAAGTATAGGACGGGTTCTGAATTCTTTGAAATTGTGTGAAAAAAAATTGAGGACTGCAATGTTGACTATCATAAGAATATGTAAGCTTATATTTTTGGAGAATGGTTTGAAAACACATTGATCCCAAATTTGGATGCGAATAGTGTAATAGTTCTTGACAACGTTTCCTATTTTTCGCGGCAGCTCATCAAAGTACCGAATAAAAATTCGAGGAAAGATGAAATATAAATTTTTTTATTGGACAACAATTCGTAAATTGATAGATGTAGCCGTTACTACGTGATAGGAAATCATAATGAAGAGAAGAGAAATGAAACTTTATATACTTTTTTTTTTGTTTTTTACCACTTTTATTCGTAACTAACGTCAGTTACAAATGAAAGTGATAAAAAACATATAAAGTTTCATTTCTCTTCTCTTCATGATAATAATTCGTATTTTGAAGATTACTATACCAAAAACCAACTACTTGAAGTTTTACAGACAAAAACATTTGAGTTTTTCTGCTATCGAAAAAAAATGGTTATATGAATTTGCATGAAAGTTTGTGGAAAGAGTGAAACTAATTGCTCAGAATCATTTGAAACGTTGACAGTGGCATACGGTGATTGTACTATCAGTCAGAAAAATGTTGTACACGCTTTTCACAAAAAGTGGAAAAGATATGAATGACGATGCTCACCCTGGATGCCCCAGCCCTTCAAAGGGTCATAATTAGTGACCCTTTATATGGTATATGGTTATGATATTGAAACAAAAGTCCCAATGAAAGAGCTCAGGAGAGCCAATTTCAATCAACTGTCAAGGTTTTGCTCATTGTTCTTCGATTACCGTGGCGTATTGCATCAGGAGTTCTTGTCGCATGGTCTTACGGCAAATGGGGAGTATTATCCAGAAGATTTTTGGCGCTTGCTAGAAGCAATACGAAGAAGAAGACCATGGCTTTTGCATCGCGATTATGTACCTGCTTACTCGTCATTGCTTACCGTATTTACCAGTTTGGGCCCTATACGACTTTTTTTATCCTCAAGATTGAAGAAACTAATGAAAGGACGGTTTTTGCGAAGTCACATTCTCATGCTCTCAAAGGCCCATACCTGTACATTTCCGATATCAAATTGATTTTTTCAGAACGAGATTCGTCTTCTTTATTTCACTGCAGTTATCACTGAAAGGCGACAAAATTGAACCTAATTCTAGCACCGCCTAGGATCACGAAATCTTTAGTTTCTGGTTTTATCCAGTATTTTTGCAGTGAGAGCTACAGTGAAAGACGATTCCCGTTTGGCAATCATATTCGAAGTTTGGCTTAGCATTTTAACGAAGCCTATTAGTTTGTGTAGTGAGTTGTCTTTCAGGTCAGATGGTAAGAGTACGGCTCTGCCGAACCTAAAAAACCTGATTCGGTTTCCAGCGGGGCAGGCACAAAATATGTGCTTTGCTGTTATATTATTTCCAAACAGAGGCGACATACACTGTCTTCCTACAGTCCCAGTCTCTGCATATGATTATTCAAATGACAGTGACCTGTGAGAAGGCCTGTTAGACATCATAGTCCATCCCTACTGCAGTCCAACAACTGTTTGGTATCAAGCTTCGAAGGGCGAATAAAGGCCTTGGAGTGAGCCAATTCTGGAAGATTCTGACAGAAATCCATAAATCTTCTTGCCATCCAAGTGTTCAATCTTTGGCAAAACCTAAAGCGATGCCAATAACAAGTTCTGGTCCGATGAAGCTGCTTGCAGCATCCTCCTTTGCAAGGGAGTCGGCAGCCTCATTGCCTTGCAGGCCAGTAGGCCAGGAATTCAGATCATGCAGAGACAATTTGTTAAGTCTTTCTATTGAAGAGAGTCGTTTTTGGCAATTTGCTACCAATTCAGACGTTGCTCGCCAACGCCACTTGACTGTCCGAGAATATTTTTATTGACTTGTGAATGAGGTTGTATTCTAATAATCTCTTCTCACACAATTCTATAGCGAAAATTTCCGCTTGAAATACAGTCGCATAGGTTCCTAGGCAGGTTGATATCTCTGTTCTGGGGTTCGACTGAAAACATCTGTACCAGAACCGGAAGGTGTCTTGATCCATCTGTGAAGCAACAATTATCTGCTCCTAATATTTCCTTCTCCCGGAGGATCCAGTCCTTTCAACTCGGCAACAGTACTTTATGAGGCAGTTCATAGTTGACAGTTGGAGGCATAAAGTCAGAGGTCATTTCCAGAATGCTGTGACTTCCAGTGTCAATCAACAGTCTGTTGTACTCGGCATTAAATTATTTTGCGCAAATGGCAATGTGTACAAGTCTATAGGCAGTCCATCTAGCCACTCTCTTCTGAAAAATATGGAAAGAAGGTAAATCTAGAAGGATCTCCATGGCCGCTGACGGTATGGTAGTGATGGCACCACTGATCACCAGACAAGCCTGTGTCTGTGAGCTAGAGAGCTTCGTCTGGCCGTTTTCTGTTAACCCTTCGGCTACCAGGCAATTGCACCATAAGTGATGATTGGTCTGACAATCATCACATAAATCTAATGGATTTGTTTGGGACCTAAACCCCATGTTTTCGACATGTCCATAGGGACAGTCTGGCTTTGTGTGAAACTTTTTCCAAGTGAGCGTTACAGGTGACTTTTTTTATCAAAGACAATGCCAAGACATTTTACCTCCGTTCCAAATGGAATAACCTTACCATTGAGGGAAAGTGACCTTAGATCGTCCAATGTTCTCCTCCTGGTGAAGGGGATATCTCTGAACCCCAGTTTTGCTGGGGTTGACAGATATCTGCTCCCTCAGGCACCAACTGTCAACAACAACGTGTATCATTGATACAAAGATTATTGGTCTCTCTTTTCCAAGATAACTCTAACAATATTCAGTGAATATTTAGGAGCTCAATGAACGACATCATCGACGGAAGTACTCCGGATTTCAGTAAAATTCGGAAATTCGAGCTCTTAATAAAAAATCATAGAATATTGATGACGGGTTTTCGGGAAAAACCTCGAGAAATACATATGTTGTAATACATCAATGAATTCGTAGTTACAACGACCATCAAAATGTATAAAAAATATAAAGGTCCGTATTAAAATATATATTGATGATGGATTTCAATAAACGAAACATCGCATCGGAAAATGAATTAAACCAGATTATGGAAAACATGAAATGAAGCCAAAAGTTTCCTTGTTATTTTTTGATAGATATGGGGGCGGTAGAGAAAAAAATATTTTCAGTTTCTTGCAAATTTTTCAGAAACAGTTAGTGATTTTATCGATCTGAGGATACCATTATGTTGCATTTCTAAAAAGCAACTTCAGTTCCATTCAACCGTCCTTGTAGGACAGTTGAATTGATCGTTGATCATTGATCGTCTTAATATCATCCCATGACATTATATAACATTACATTATATAACATTATATAACCTAATATTTGAACTTAATTTTCGATCAGAACATGCGATGATGGAGTTCGAGGTGTACTGAGTTGAATCCTAAAACGATGAGCAGCCACAATCCGCCGTGAATTTCTGATATGTACCGCTCTTTGTGGAATCAAATGTGTTTAAATCAAATGTATTCACTTGAACATTTCTCTTGGAAGTATCTAAAGAAGAGGGACAAATCTCCAATCTTTCTTCGATGTTCCAGACTATCAAGGTTGCAAGTGATGTTCTCGTCTCCAATTAGGCAAATAGCTTTTTTTTGGATGGAATCCAGCAGCTTCAGGCTATGTTTGAGGTCGGAGCTCCATACATGAGAATAATACTTTAAAGAAGGTCTCAACTGAGCTTAATAAAGCATGGAAAGTTGTTGAGGTGTGTTCAGTTTTCTGCTTCTGAACAATGTTTCAAACTTTTGAGAAGCAGGTTTTGCAATTCTAGTGACTCTATTGTGCCTAGCAATATTGGTGTCCGTTTCAACCCCCAATAAAGTTATCGAAGCAGAAAATAGAATTGTCTGACCTCACATCGTTATATTCGGTTCAAAGACATTTATTTTTTTGAAGAAAACCGATGCCTGAGTTTTTGCGGCACTGTATTGAACCTGGTTATTTTCACCCCAATTTGGAATTACTTCTATATCCTCATTAACATATGCAACCTCCTGCTGACGGTGAAGATGTGCATCCGCCGCCGATGTCCTGGAATCCAAATGGAATGACAAAACAAATGTGCTGTCGTCAGCAAGGCAATATATTGAATTGTTAGTTTTTTCCATTAAGTCTCTGATACACAGAAGAAAGAGGGTTGGAGACAATATAGATCCCTGGGAAACGCCAGCGTTGATCCTACTCTTTGACTATTTATAGGTCACTCAAGTGCTTTCACCTATCCCCTCTTTCCTCTTCCCGCTTCATCGATTTCAGCAGAAGCTGACAGTTTGGCGGGAGTTGGAGTCTTCTAGACCTCCTTCTCCATTGTGAAAGTGATGTAAGGACTCACGTTGTTGATGTGCTTCAGGAAGGTGTCCAGTTCTGCATTTCCATCTCAACCAGACCGGGGCTTCTTGTAGGTTTCTTCAATGGCCAGTATTTCATAACACTCCATGTATATATTGGCTGTAACCGGGGAAAGTGGCGATCCTATTGGCAGTCCCTCATCTTGCGTAAATAATTTGTCCTTCAAAGTAATTTTACGATTACTGGTATCGGTACCTTTGTTCTATCTTTCAGGTCCCCATCTTCGGATAGGTTCCTCTGTATGATTTGAAGTGCTTCTTTGACAAGAGGCTTTCCACGTCAAAACTGATAAGTTGATTCTGCCCTTTGACTCCGATTGCCCCTAGTAATTCAACAAAATGCCTCGAATTTTTCACAAATGATGTTTTTCCTTGCAGTGGTTTAGTTATTGGTAGTAAAAATCGGAACAAGTTCTGAGTGGCTGAATCTTTGGAGCGGTATGAGCGAAACATTCTTCTTGTGGATTTTGGGTGGCCCATATAGGTGAAGGGGCTTACTGTAGTGCGATGTTAGCTAGCGATGATCTCTCTCTTTTCAAAAAATAGACTTGGTGTTTTTTTAAAGTCTGACACAACCTCCTTTCAATTGATGCAGTAGGGTCCCTTACGATCTTCATGTATTTTCCTTTCTGAAGCACCTCTTCGATCTTCTGTTCGTAGCTATCAGTATCTATCTCAACAGTAGCATTTCCTTTATCTGCAGGTAAGATGGTGTTGTCTCTACGTAGTCCTCTGCTTTTGTTAGATATTGGAACTGGTTCTCTATCTAGCTGTTTTCTGGTTTTCCATCTGATTTCCAATGAAATTCACCACGAAACATTGTCAACCGTGATTGATTAAAACAAAACTGGAATAGCTATATGTGCTAGAAGATATCCCACTTTCGTTTCTGATGTGCCACTATGTAAATTTTGAAGGAGTGTTTCCCGTTTTGAAACTACCTCGAATTCTCAACCAGAACAACTTTTTTTCAGTACAAGAGCGAATATTTTGTTCAAAAATATATTTCAGCCACAATTCTATTCCACCATGCCCATTTCGATTCAGGCCAAACTAAATTAAATATACATCTGACGTAAAAGTAATTTCAAACAAAGTTGGTTCTGTCACTGCAAAGCAACTATTTTCGCATGAGCCACTGAACAGCTCTGTTTCTGACTTGTGAAAAGAAATCTACGATAAGTTACTTGATTTGGAATTGACATAAATAGTTCAGAATACGAGAAATTTCAGTCTAGTGGCGTGAGAGATTTTTTTGAGTTAGTCGTCAAGATGAATTTGAATCGTGATTACTGATTTTCTATTGGATTATAGATGAGCGAAGTTTTGATCTGTTCAAATCTGTTTAAGATCTGTTTTTCCATTAACCAGCTGTCGCACCCACACGAACGACAACCCTCAGAAGTCGAAACTTGTGCGAGCTAAGGATTAATGAGGTCTTATCTTTTCACGTGTGATATGATACTTCTGGAAATTACATTGGATACCATTCGTACTGAACAATGGAAATTATTTTTGCAAAGTGAAAAGATAACGTTGAAATAATAATAGAAAGTAATGATGATGAAAAATGCCAAATTTTTGATCGAACGACAGACCCATCCTCCAAGAACTAGATTGGAACCCATTTTATCTGAAGATATTCTTTACATTGCTGAAAACGACATTTTCAATAAGCTTTTGGAGGACACTGTTTGTAATGTTTTCAATGTTCAAATTTTGGAAGACTATATATCACATTGTAACTGAAAGGTCAAAGTTGATATCAACCTGAGTGAGGCAATGAAAGTCAAAACAGGAGTACCACAGGGAACAGTTTGAGGTTCCATATTATTTCTTGTTTACATAAATAGTATATGTTACACCAGCAATTTTGGGATACATCTCATATCATATGCGGACGATACAGCATCCATATTCCAGGTAGTATTTGGAAGTAGATATTTGAAAATTCAGAAAAAGTACTGAGAGATATTCAGATATGGCTTGATCAAAACCTTCTAAGTCTGAATGTGAAAAAAATAAATCCATTACATTCACCCGATGCCACTTTTTCTTTACTCCATAATGTTGTTCTCAGATTTCCTATCCGACGTTTCGTCTTCCAGACACCATCATCAAATATATTTTTTCCTATGGGCGTTTCATTGGATTCTTTCTGTTCTGAATAGAACTAGATTTTACCTTTTCAATGATGATGATGATAAGTTATCATTCTTTTCCGAAAAACTGGGGATAATGAAAAATAATGATTCTTATCATAATAGGCTCTGACTTCTGAATGTTTCTAAATTTTACTTTCAATTTGTTACACTCAATGACATTTTGTTATTTCACAAGTAATTGAATTTTTGGCAGACGACATTATATTTATAAATAACTTAGAAATATTACTTTCTGATTTGCCTCTGAATTGCTCCCTGATAATAACAGGAGACTTTAATATATATTATAATGACGGTGATTCCTATGCTAGGGAATCACTAAAAAATTTATTTTGTTCACTTGAAAAGCTGAGGAAAAGGTAGAATCTCATTTCAAGAATCCGATATAACGACTATGAGAAAAAAAGTTAATGATGGTGGCCGGAGGACGAAATGTCAGATAGAAATCTAAAAACACCGTTATGTATCAGGGAAAAAGTGGCAATGTGGAAGTGCAATTTCAAATCCTTCAAAAAATAAGCCCAGAAAAAAAAAACCATTTTCCGAAATTTATGTTTTTTTTTTTCAGAATCTCCGGATATACTCGGAATTTCAGAACTTTCCCAACGGCATATTGTTAGTCAGCTGAAGGCGCAACTTTGCACCAATTCAATATCGTGAAAGTTTCATTTCACGCTAACTCCACGTGTTTGTCGCATTTATATTTTCCGGCCAACTGAAAACAAACGACTAATGTTGGTAACGCGGAAAGTTTTATCGATACTTTCATGAAAAATGTACCGCAGCTCTGTGTTTTGTGATGAACTGTATACATTGAGGTTTGTATCATTTTTGTATGAATGAAACGATCATTTCACCTCATATTTTCAGTTTCGACTCGCTGGAAGAAGGTTCCAATAAATCGCCATGGTTTGGACTTATTCAAAATCTTTCCTACGATGCTTTGGAAAAGCTGAAGAGAATCTTCAATGAACATGAAAGCTCGGAAAAAGAGGGTCTCAATAAACTAGAGTTTCTGAATGCCATCTGCTCTATTTTTGGTAAGCAATTTCGTTTTTTCACCTGAAGAAATGAATATTACTGGAGTTTTTTCCCAACATCAAACCGTTATTTCAACACCTCGACACATGTTTCGATCACCAAGTGATTATCTTCAAGAGGAAGAACAGTTTGATCTTCCTTTGAAAATGCTCCCTTGGTGATCGAGGTGTTAAAATAACGGTTTGGTGTTGGGAAAAACTCCAGTAATATCCATTACTACACCAAAGTTTCCAAACAGTGCATCACAAGTACTGGAGAAGTGAAATTGAAACTGTTTTCAGGTAACGAGAGATATTCATTGCAAAGCAATATTTTGTTTGACGATGTTGTAGTAGGAGAAAGATCTACTATAACGTGGAATGACCTACTCGATTTTCTCATAGAAAACCTTTCTCCCAAATCCGAACAACCAGTTAATCTCCTTGTGAATAGGATAGAATGTCTTCCTCACATGAATGTAAGTTATCACTTCGTATGTTTAATATTATTAATTAATAATTTTTGTCTCTATGTACATCTCAATTTAATTGTGGCAGAGTGATACGGAGATCGTGTTTTATATTCTTTGACCTGATTTTTAATTGAGATTTGGTATAATAATGATAATGATAATTTATCAATTCTTTAGATTATGTCTAATATAATATATAACAAGTCAATATAGACAGTACGAGTTATAGTAAAAATAGATTAATATTTGAAATATTTTTCACAAATTGTGGTCAATATAATTAATATAGTTGAAGATATAACTAAGTGCAAGAACGCATGTAAAAGGATTCAATATAATAGTAATGGTGGTTAATTATTTGTTATTGGTTCTTATGAATATTTCTTACATAATACATTCAGGTGTCAGGAAACAGTTTGTCCACGCGAATTTTCGATAACGCAAATAAGAAACTTGAATTATAAACAGATTACAGATCATACATAACATACATACATACTATACATAACAACTTTGAAAATAAAATATGAAAATATGCATGCATACATAGAAAATAAAACCAGTTAAAATATGTGTCTACTAGATACTCACTTATAGAGTAGTACGCTTTTTTAATAAGATGTTGTTGACTACTATTTTGAATTTATTCAAAGGAAGATCTTTGCAGCAATTTGGTAGATGATCAAAGAAGGTTATTGCCGTGAATTTTTGGCAACGTTCTGGTTTTTGGAGGTGGTGATTCGTCACTTCCGGGATTGCTGCATTTCTTGTGTGATATCTACTGTTTCCCAGCACTCTGAATAAGGCCAGCTCTATTTTGGCATATATCAGTATATGCATGACATACAAAGAATGGAAAGTCAGGATTTGAAGCTGTACAAATATATTCTTGAAGCTTACTCACCTGGCCATCCAACGATATTTCTAACTGTTTGATACTCCCCATACTACGATTCCATATGTCAAAATTAATTCATTTGAAGAAAACCATACTTCAAATATTTTGATTTCTTCATTGGCCTTTAAGACTGTTTGCTCTACATTGCTCCCTGGAGCTATGAAGGAGGTGTATAATACATTATACAACTTGTTAGAAATGTCATTCATGTATATCAGATAAAACAGAGGACTTGAAACAGTACCCTATGGAACCCCTACATCATTTATTGTTTATATATACAGTGTATTTCCTAACAACATGCTAACAGAGGGATGTAGGCTTTCTGGCGTCGGTGTTTTGATTGGTTTCCGAGTTTTGCCGTAGTTTCCTTTACAATCTCTAAACGCGTTGACAGCAACTGCGGCAGTCATCTTCAGTGGCGTGGTCAAAGTACTCTTCTTGACGTGTCAACTGAAACTGAAGTTCTCAGTTCTGTCGTGTCATTTGTGGTGTTGATTTTTCGCGCACTTTCACTAATGGCGGGTTCGACCATACTTTCTGCACGATTTGGGTTACTTGGCTTCGTTTTGGCTCTTCTCAGTGCTGTGTAAAGTTATCTTCACCGGAAAGGAAGAGGGAACATATCTATCAAAGATTGAAAAGTGTCAAAAAGAAGCTCAATCACCCAAATCGCGCAGGAAGTATACACGAACCCGCCATTAGTGAAAGTGCGCGAAAAATCAGCACAGCAGAAATGAGAGCTTCAGTTTCAGTTAACACGTCAAGAAGAGTACTTCGACCACACCACTGAAGGTGACTGCCGCAGTTGCAGTTGAAACGTTTGGAGATTAAAAACAACGAAAACCATGATAAAACCCGGAAACTAACCAAAACAACATGCTAGATTGCTAGTGAGAAGCTCAGTCACGTTTGTCTGTTTTGTTGTTTGTCAAAAAGTTTTTCCCGGCCTCAAATCATTTAATTTGTTATGTGTTGACCACTTCAGCGGGAAACCATTGTGAAAATTGTTCTTATTGAAACAGAGAGGTATTTTTGCTACGCCATTATATCCAAACACGGACGAATAGGTTTATACGACGGTAATTTGAATTTTCTCACTTCGTACCAAGCCATAATGACGAGAGAAGATATAGGCCGGTCAGAAGATGAAAGGAGAAGAAGAAATCGTTGGATCACCGATGCTATTTTCTGTGTGGATGTCCAGATGATGATTGTAACCAACTCAGCTAGGACTATTATAATCTATGAAGCTTCTGGTCTGAATCATATTCCGTATTGGCTCATCATAAGCACTCCAGAAATAATTGAGGTAACGATTCTTTTCCATGTATATGAAAAATAGTTTTTCAAGAAGGTTTTATTTTGAAAGAATTCATTCTGATATTTTTTTCAAAAATCACGATTGATTGAAATGATTGAAAATGATACGCTCACAAGAATTCGAAAATATATGTTCAGTATGAAACAATGTTCCATTGGTAAACATACATACATAATCTGTAATCTAGAATCATTCATGTGTGACTTATAGGGGAAATTGGAATTCATACTATTAAATATGTTACCCAAGAGCCTTTTGAAGAGGAAGATTAAAACTCTTTCTCTTTGAAGATGATCACTTGGTGATCGAAACACGTATCGAGGTGTTGAAAATAACGATTTGGTGTTGGGAAAAAACTCCAGTAATATCAATTCTAACGTGAATAAACAGTGGGTTTTGGAGAGTACTTGCCAGAAAACAACTACTCCCCCGGGTAATAATACGAATATGTGGATATATATCCAACAGAAATTTGGAAAGATGAATACACTTATTAAATGAATGAATCGAAGAGGTTTTTGTATGAAGTATTGCAAAGCGCTTTCTAATTGAAAAGGAAGTTTTGTGAAAATTGGAGTTTGCAAAAAAAATTTTAAAGTTAAGAAATTTAGAAAATTGTTTGAGATTACTTACTTGTCAGGCAACAGGAAGTATCAAAATAATTACATGGAATATTTGTAATATTTGACTTATATTCAACAAAATAGTCTGATAGCCAAGAAAATACATTTTTGGATTGAGGCCATGTGGATCAGTCGAAGTATTGTATTAAAGAAGGACAACTTGAGACAGAATGTGTCAAGTGTCATGTTGAAAATAATGGTACCAACTTGAGAAGTGATCCCTTGTAGATTTAAATAATTATGTTGTGGAGAAACCAATATAGAATAAAGTATATTAGTAATAAATGTGATTAATTAACAATTCATAACCCTTTTATGAAGGGAAAGGAAGTATCTGTTTAAGTTTACTTGAGTATTCAAATAATAATCATTATTGGAAAGTTCTTCGGAAATCTCCAACTCTCCAAACAAGTCAAGTCTAAGGCAACTTTTATTATCTATTTCATGTAATA
>WOGO01006264.1:0-11864 GCA_015342085.1 Leptinotarsa defecta
AACAGTACTAACGGTACAACATATACTTGTAGAATGTCCAGAATATGAAGAAACCAGGAGACAACATAATATAACTGGGGCAATGAAAGAAATTCTATGTGATGATAGACGAACGTTGAGCAACTTGATGGCATTTTTGAAAGCCGCAAATATAATAGAAAAAATTTGAAAAACAAAAAACAAGTTCGCGGCTAATAACCTAGCAGTTGATACCGCAAAAAAAATGAAAAAATAAGAATCGATATTACTGCATCAAAATCTTTTTGCCCACACAGCATACTGGGGATCACTCATGGTTTACATTCGATTCTTAATCGCTCATATGAATTTGAAACGAGGAAAATGGATATTTGACAAATATCCATCATCTGATTTGAAGAATGAATATGATAACAGCGACAAAGATACATACTCTTCAATCAATGATAAAATAAACAATGTACTAGTCTCTAGTTCCCAACATCGACACCAGAGGAAGTATCGCTCATTTTGAATTCTGTTGAAAAAATCTGTTTTTTCGTTAACCAGCTGTGGCAACCCTACGAACGACAACCCTCAGAAGTCGAACCTTGTGCCAGCTAAGGACTAACCAGATCTTACCTTTTAACTTGTGGTTCCTAACACTGTATACTCTATAATCCTATACTTTTTGACATACACTGTCTATAGTTGTCTCACTGAAACATAAGTTATTCACTGCTGCCAATTCCGTGTCTTGAATAAACGAAATAGCCTCAAAACTAATCGTATCAACACGTGTCTCTACGGTTTGCATATTTTCGGAGTGCTTTGTTTATGTACTTTTCCTTTATTTGATAAATTGAACTTGTTCTACTTCTGTTGTGGTAAAAAGAAACATTTTGTAGATGTTTTATATTGTATCTGTTTCGCAAATATTCTTCCCAAGTCCGAATATTCAAATGGATAAAGAGGACCGGATGGATTGTACCTAGCAAATATAGTTAGCACATTCGATCAAGGCATAAAAATCGTTTTCTTTGAATACGATCTACTATTATTATCGTTTTTCATGGTGAGAATGAAAATGCTTCCTTAATATAACCACTTCTATAGAATGTAGGATTGAAACTGGAAGAAAAGGATGTTGAATCGTTTTCAACCATTGTGTGTAACTGAAATTTATATCCATTGCGTTGAGACAAAGGAATGCTCTGGGTATTATAATTCTGAATGAATTAGGTTCTATTAAGGGGAGACATTTTCTTCGAGATGAAATCAAGTTGTATTACAAGCTGATGATTTTTTTAATTGAATAATTGAATAGAACGGAGATGCAAAAAAATGGTCATTGTAACAATAGTCGTATTCTTTTTGCTCGTTTCATTAGTCAATCTAAAAATTGAATATAGATTATTTTAAATAAAATGAGTGGAATATAGATGAATAATCAATATAGTCATTCAAATATTCAGTTTATTTTTAATTTATTAATTGATTTGATACATACTATTTTCTAACTATCAACTGATTCAAAATCCAATTCAAGTAAAAGTTTTAGTTATCTTCTAATGATGCTGACTCGGTTAGTGAAACGTGCATCGAAAGACATCACTTTTGTTCTAGAGAAAATAGAGTTATATTCAACTCAACTCCAAAATGAGTAATTTAAGACTGTTCTGAATGAACTGTTCTTTCAGATAATCCATCATTTCCATTTTTTCCAGTTTCTTCACTGTGAGTGGTTTAACTACCCCCTCTGTTGATTGTGTTTGTATTGATGTGTTTGTATTGATTGTGTTTGTATTGATGATTTCAATGTCAATATTCATTTCTCAAAGTCTTTCCGAAAATATCACAGGCAGCTGTATCAGTGAAAATTTTTCATTTCATCAGATTGACGATTCATTAAAAGTAAAGACAGTAACACATTCAATTGTAGAATTATTTTTCGTCTGCGTAGTCTAACATTTCCTATTCGAACCTTCACACTAGTTGTATTATCTTTTTTTCTCTGATTTGTTAGAGTTACACTTCACAGTGCAACATCTGAATTCATGAAACTCGTTCATTTAACATAATACCATATCACTGAATACACGTAGACTCCTCATTACGGTCATACTTCTATTTAATTTGATAAATTATAATATCTCCTCTGCTCTGCTCCTACAAAACATTGATTTTTATGTACCATGCCTCCACTCAAGATACGAGGAAACATTTCATTGTCAGAGTGATAGAACAAATGTGCACCAGTAAATTTAATGTCTTATAATTTTAATTTAGTATGTAACATGTGTGGAAACTGTTTGAACTTTATCAAGGATTCTATCTTACATAGAATCCTAGCCCTAGCAATAATCTCAGAATACTTTGCATAATTAATAGACTGAATCTTAGGAACTCAGAGTTTTCCAAATACCTGTAGAAAGGCTACACTCATTCTCATTTCGAAGAGATACCCCGAGGAACAGGGAGTCTGAAAGTATAGAACTATATGCCTATTAGATGTTCTGGGCAAGTTCAAGTCATGAAAAATGACTGAAGGATGAGCTAACGGGACGGCAGGAGCTGTCACCCTGCCAATTTGGATTCAGAACAGGGATGTGCAAGTAGATGCTGCAAGATGGGTGCTGGACCGTGCGATAGAAGTACGAAAAAATGGGCAGCAATAATTTTGTTCGATACGAAAAACACATTCAATACGGCGACGTGGAGCGAAATAATGCAAAAAGAAATTAGTCAGTATCTGATGAACACTGTCGAGAGCTAGATTTTGGCAAGGAAATCTACAATTGGAGGAAAAAGTTGCTTTACAGGGATCCATACTGGGATCGTGCCTATAGAACGTACTCTACGATGACCTACTCCAAATGCGACTACCAGAGGAATGTAAAACAGCAGCATTCGCGGACGATTTGGTGCTTATAGCGAAAGCAGAGTCGGAAGAGGACATGAATGGTAAGACGACCGAAGCGCTGCTAGAAATACATCAATGGATGAGAGTCAATATCCTGGTAGTTGCCTTGGAGAAAACAGAGGCCCTTATACTTAGGGGTCCTAGGAAGAGAAGCGAAATATTCTCCCATATAGGAGAACAACCCGTCACCTCAAAAGAGAGCGTAAAATAACTTCAGTTATGGGAACACATTGAATAAATAACGGAGAAGAAGGAGGCGTATACAACGGTATTGACAAAAATCATGACAAATATTAGTGAGATGGAAGGGCGATTCTGAACGGTGTGGTACAATCAGTACTGAATCATGGGACGCCGATATGGTATTCAGTAGTGGGAATACAGAGATATAAAAATTTGATAACAAGCATCTAGAGACGTATGCTAATGAGGCTTGCCAGCGCGTACCGGACCTAGTCCACCGAAGATCTGTACATTATAACAGGCAATGAAACACAGGAGAGTACAAAGTCAGATGCAATTGAAAATAGAGACGAAGAGAGCCACGGTCAACAAGTGGAAAAACAGATGGAATAACAACCAATCAGTCGGATAGTGGACAAAAAGCTTCTTCCAGAAATAGCTCCATGGTTAAAATTCGACCATAGAAGACTGGATTACTATCTAACCCATTTTCTAACCGGCCATGAAAGCTTTCGTACCTTCACCCATAGATTAGGAGAAAGCCCTAATGAAAGATGCGTGTATTGTAACGAGAGAGACACCCCGAAGCACACTGCCTTCGAGTGCGATACATAAGAGAGAGAGCGTAGACGACTCGATATCAAAATGGGCACAACAATAAGGCAGGCAAATCTAATAGCGGATATGCTGAAAAACAGGTCTAAGTGGAATACTTTGCATAACCACGTGAAAGAAATTATGAGAAAAAAACTCCATTAGAGGGTTCTTCAAAACTTGGGGCAGAAGTAAACTTGGTTGGGTAAGTTCAGTAAGATAATTTAGTCAAAGTAGCAATACGCGATGTATGTCCACCTAGGATGATTCCACATATAAGGCCAACTTTGGGAGGTTATAACTGGTAGGCGAAGAAAACCTTGAATCCATCACAACGTAATTGAAGATTTTCTCCTCCAGAGAAAAAAGTTAGGTTGAGTTAGGTTAGGTTAGGTAATGTTAGGTCGGGTTAGGTGAAGTTAGGTCGAGTTAGGTCGGGTCAGGTCGAGTTAGGTTAGGTTAGGTTAGGTTAGGTTAGGTTAGGTTAGGTTAGGTTAGGTTAGGTTAGGTTAGGTTGGATTGGGTCAGGTAAGGTTAGGTTGGTTTTTTCATCAGTTCGAACTTCCATTGTCTAATATGATATAAACTGATTGAAATCCCTGAAAGAATCTGTGGAAATATAAAAAGATTAGCTGAAAAATAACAATTATATCTCCTCTTCCCTCTCTCCACGTTTACGGTTTTAGCGGGAGCCAAGCATTTGGCGAGAGTTGGTCGTGTTCCGCTTCAATATGTGGCGTATCTCTATGCTAGCTTGGCAAAATGCGTTGTTGAACAACATATATACGGCTTCTTTGAATGTTCTCCTAAACCAGTGTTCCTCCTTGTGAATGATTTCAGCTTGAGCCCACTTCATGTTATGTTTACGAGTCCAAACATGCTTTGCTATTCCTGATTTGCTGGTTTCTTCTCGCTGTGTGTGTTTCTTGTGCTCGGCAAAGCGAAGTTTCAATGGCCTCTTAGATTCACCGATGTATGATTCCCGCACTCGCAGGGTATCCTTTGTACTACAGAACCCAATCGCATGGTCTACTAGGGCCTCAATAATTCCTCTCTTAGTCAATTGGGAGGGTTTTTGGTATACAGATGTTTATCATTTAGTGTTGGTCCTCTTTACCAATACGTCTAAAAATGGCAATTTGTTGTGGACTTCCTTTTCCACTGTAAAAGTGATGGAAGGACTAACTAACTAACGCAACCAGACTTAGGGCTTCTTATGGCTTCTTCAATGGCCAGAGTTTTAAACCCCTCCATATATATGTTGGCTATAACCGGTGAAAGTGGCGAGCCCATTGGCAGTCCTTCATTTTGCGTAAAGAATTTGTTCTTCAGTTAGAAATAGCAGTTTCGTACACAGCATCCTAGTAATTCGATGATTACTTGTATTGGTAAGTTTTTCTATCTTTCAGGTCCCCATCTTCGGAAAGCTTTTTCACAGATTCTTTCAGGGATTTCAAATCAATTTATATCCTATTAGACAAAGTCCGAACTAATGAAATACACTACGAACTATTGTCACAAAAAATTATCTTTTCTCATCATCTAACCTCACCTCCGAATCCAAAAACCAACGTAATTTCGAATATTCAACTTGGGTAAAACTATCTTTTCTCGACATCTAACCTGACCTAGTGAATTGAATACTTCATGTATTATAGGAGATTAGATATAATTTAAAAAAAAAATCTATCCTCAATATCCAACCTGACCTCTGGATTCTAAAAGAAACGTAGGTATGTTGGAATATTTCATCGAGAAAAAACTATTTTGTCTCAACATCTAACCTCACCTTCGAAGTCGAGACCGACCGTATTTTGGAATCTTCAACTTTGAAAAAACTATCTTTTCGCAACATTCAACCTGACCTACTGAATTGAAAACCTCTTATATTTCAGAAAAGGGAGAGAAAAATTTGAGGTGATATGAAAAAAGATGTGTTAATAAAAAATATGTAAATTGCAATCTTTTATTGCTGTGAAAGAAGGTGAAATATTACATTATACAAACTTTGACAGGCTATATCTCGAAAACTAATTGAGTCCGACTAAAAATTCCTACCATCATGTAGTATTATCTCAGAGAAAATCGCAAAAATCCATCAGTATCCCATTAAGTAATATTTCATTATTTTCACAAGTGACATTCGGAATATTGAAATTTAGAGAGAGAATTGTCATCGTAGCTCATAATCTAAAAAAATATTGGTTGGGTAATAGTACGAATTTTTTCTTAAATAAAAATATTGTTTTTCGAATTCAAAAAGGAAGAATCAACCTGAATTATGTCGGCACTGATTCGATGTTAGTAGATATGTTGGCAAAAACTGATAATTCTAAAAAACATTTCTTTTGTAGCAAAAATATAGGTCTACAGGAAATTCAGTTCTAATGGGAATGTTTGAATTGAATACCTCATTTAGTTTTCTGATCGATTCGGCCGTTACTTGATGAAGATCTATAGTCTTTTTATAAACTACACCCCACGATTTGATCTCCACATACCTGATTTAGAGTGGATCTAGAACAACGTTTTTGTTCACAGTTTTGTTTTATGAATAGTGTCAAAAATAAATAATTTCAGAACTGTCTTTTATCATTCTTCTCAAATATTGCAATCGACTAATTCTTTTCGATTCACTGAAACAGTATATTTCATCAAAAATACTCAATTCGTTAAATATCACTGATGTCGAGAAAATATTGTTGACTCTATTTGTACGCTGAAAAATACGTGAAGAGATTCAGAATGATGTCACTGGAACTCTATGCTATTTTGTAGCATAGTACATATTACAAAACTATTTCCAACCATTTCTCATTCACTTCATTATTGCAAGCCTATGGATGACGAGAAGTAGGACATGAAATTGATGCTTTCATTTCCTACTTCTGCTTCATCAACAAAAGTTGTGGGGAAGTTCTTGTCACAACTGAACCCTAGTCGATTCCTTGGCTGGAGAGTCGGCAATGCGATTACCTTTACTCCTGTCGTGGCCTTCAACCCACCTCAGGACGAAGTTATTATCTACCGGGGCTTTGGCTAAATATTGATGGCACTTTAGTAACTACTAGCCCTGAGGTAACATGTTGTCTGATCAAGACTAATAGGGCTTGTCTACTATCAGTGCAGCCAAGGTTTTATTATAACTTAAGTTTTTACAGAATTCATTTATATACAATAAATTTTCTCGTGACTTCGTGCTCACCACTATAGAATGAAAATAAAGCAAAGTGAATTAACTGATTTTCTTGAGTTTCAAACTACAATATGCCAATGTATAGTTGGCCCTTCTTTTAGTTGACCAACACCACCTGAATCGAAGGTTTGGCCCTGGAAAGTGTCTAATAACTGCTGTGATGATGAAATTTTGACGGTAAAACTTGTTGAAATTCTGTATTTGTTGAACCTGATGTATGTTCCAAGATGAAATACTAAATAGCATCCGTGCGAATCCGGGAACAGTAATCAGTTCATAAATCGATTACTTTTTCATTTTCGTACATATATCAATTGACTACCATAAGATACCAGGTGAAGTTACATTCAATAATATCACTCTAGTATTTCATCAACCCTTCTGAAAGTATTGATATTAAGAGTAATACTACTTTGGTGAATAATATGAATCTTTGGTTTATTGAAATAATGTTAGAATCTACTGTTCAGATGTATTTTCAGATTTTTCGGTTACGTCAACATCTCCATATGCTTACCATTTTTGTATTAACAGTTCGCTACCGATTACATTTCCTTTCCAAGCAATTCTGCTGTAGCCTCCCCAATTATTGATCCAGCGCAATTCTGGGAAAGACAATTGTTATTTCACAAAACATTCATAGCTTTCCTGATTGAACATTGAACTGAAATATACATGATTCCGAAAACAGTTTTGAAATCTGTGGATTTCCATCGCTGTGGATGCGTGTGGAATAAATCATCCATTGTGTAACAAGGTTCATCACTCTTGAGAGTTTTCAATAAATCTCTTCATGTTGTTCGAAATAAAATCCTCATTAGTTTCAGCACACATAACCGTTTATTATTGCGATCATTTCCCTTGAAGTATTAAAGCGATGAAACAGTTGAAGCCTAGACAGCTTACGGAGTTTTGATAATTGCACTTGATCTGTTAAACAAATTGAAATCATGCTCATATGTCACATAAATTGTGAATCTGAAATTTTAAAATTCATATTATCGTTTATTTTTATAGAAAAAATCTCACATTAATTTCTCGTACAAGTTCAATCAATAAGAATATTTGCAATCCAATATTATTGAAAAATTTGCTTATGAGCACATGCTTTTGTGTATCGTTTTGAACATTTCTTCACATTATTTCACAATCAAGTCTACTGCTTGGAAAAATTTCGAAAATTATTTATTAGCACACATTTTGATCGATTGAAATTGGTACACTCGGGATTTGGGGATGTTCAAGACAATACAGGAAGTCTTCAATATATTGGTAGAGAGAAGTGAGGATATTACGTTAATGAGATAACTAGATCAGACGGTTTCTACTGCAAGTAATACCTATTTGGAAAAAGTTATGAAAAATCGGTCGACCTACTTGTTCTACCTAAATTCTTCACATGTGGAGAAGTTGAAACCGAAATTTTGTTCACAAAAATTTAAATCGTCCTCATTCTTGAGTATTTCACTTCATCAAAAGTTTGAAATGAATATCACTCTCTTTGCATTTTCCGTTTTTAATTGACTCAATTATTCAGAAAAATTGCTCATGTACTTCACGTTCTTGCATAGCTCAACATGAACTGTTATTCTTTCATAACATGTGTCTTCTTACATTCAATATTATAGGCAATATTCTTTCATTATGGAGTGTGTGAATTTCATTCTCACCATAGTGCTGTTTTTCATTATTGATGTGAATGATTTATATGAATCGGTTTGTAAATGAGAAAATGATGCCATTTTAAAGAAAACTGTTCAGTTATTCCAATTGAAACTTTTCTCATTCAAACTATGTTAAACAATTTTCCTATATATCAAAGAAAGTCAAGTACATGAGAATATTCTGTTGTTAGAAAAACCGGAACGAAAACTGACGATCACGTGAAAGAAGTTGCGTGTCATGAATAAAATTCCAATCTTTCTTTTTTCAGGTGAAGATATTCAAAAAAACTAGTATGCTGTTTACTATTAAATTTTATTACAATTCGCAGCTTACATTCTTCTGTTCGTTTTCTATTCAAACTTCCTCAACAGATCTCAAATGTAATTTGTCAGTGATATTGATAAACTGAGGACACACTACAAAATCACACTTTTATCCTCAGTGAACATTAATTTCCATAAAATAAACAAGTCGTCAATCAAAGAAGTGATATTGATGAACTTTTGAAAAATTTGATGCAGTAAAAACTGTTCTGTGTGTTCTTCTGTGTAACCAGCACAAAACAATTCTGAAAAGTTGAAAACCCTTTTTTCCATGTCACAAAGATATGCTGAATTCATAAGTTTTGCCTCAAAGTGTGTAATTCATTGGCGATCATTTTGGTTTCGTTCCATTTCAACCGATGCTCACAGTCAGGTTTCAAAAATTGTATTGACCATTTTTATTCTGTTGATCATCTACTTTTGGTATGATTTTGATGTTAACCCCCACGCACATTCAATGATTTTGAAATTCCACCACAAAAACAAAATATGTTATAAATGCATTTTTCCTAATTTATTTTCTGTTGTTTGGTTTTGTATGTGTAACTATTGATCTCTGTGTATGTTTAGTTTTTACTTCAGATAGTCCTGGAACATAAGACATGCCATTGGTTGTGGGTCATTTGAATGTTAAATAAATGTTTGTTTTATATGAAAAGTCTACGAACGAATCCGGATATGTATTCTATTTCAGAAGTTTCAAAATTTCCCACTGTATTGCAAACCGTTTTGGCCCTGTTATAACCATTTTCATATTTGGATGATGATTTGAAGAATTCATCAATTAGTATTCGTTTTCGTTTCGACAGACATTTGTATCATTATGATCTGACGACTTTTTCAACATGTTATCGCGGATATGAATTTGATTATTTTATTCATCGTTTGTTTGAAGGTAGTTGACAATGTTTCGTGGTGCATTTCATCTGTTCGGACTTCCATTTTTTACAGATTCTTTCAGGGATTTCAAATCAATTTATATCATATTAGACAATGGAAGTTCGAACAGATGAAATGCAATTTCATTCATTCTCTGAAAAAAGCTGTCAGATCATTATGTTAGACATGATATTGGGTGGAACTTATAGCCGTAACAAGTTCTTGTTAACGAAAGTAAACTCCAAATTTGAAATTGTTTCTTGCTATATGTATTCTTGAAAGATTTAAAATAGAGCCTACATTCATTTTTTTCGATGTTTTGAAGTAGTCAATTCAATCACCTATTTTTTCAGATTTCTGGAGGTGTAAATCCCCAGAAAAGGTAATAAAAACTCTCCCAATTCAGTTCATGAACATCACGTCAATTCGTGAAACCTTCTCATCCATGTCGTGAGTTCCTGAAGAAGAACTCAAAAACGATTTCATGAAAACAGTCAACTTCCTGCGCCAACTCATCAGTAATCATTTATTTCCTTGTTGACTTTCGCACTGCAGTCGAAGTCTTCAGTACATCCAAAGTGTTGGGTAAATATTTATCCCATTTCGTAAGACCATCTGGTGACGATGTGAATGTCTCCGAGAGTTACTCGACTTCCTGACTTGCGTTTAAGGTGAGAATTAACTAGCAGTGGACACCATTAGGCTCGAGAAGTTTTTGAAGTTGCTCGATAAAAAGACGACTCGGCAACAGGTCTCATATATGGTAAGTTGAAAGAAACTGAGATGAAGTATACCTCATGTATAGTTTTTATTATTCTCTTATTTTCTTTATTACAGGACTTCAATCAGTTTTACAGGGTGTCGTTTGAAGAAAATTATTTTCTATGAAAATATGTCCGGAGTTGCTTCGTTTCTGAGATACAGGGCGTTGAAGTTTGAAAAAAGTGGTTTTTATGAAATATCATAAATACATTTCCACTGATTTGATTGAAATTTGCTAGTCATTTATAGTAATAAAGCGCTATATTAGCACTAACTAGATTGAAATTATTAGGTCCAGTGGAGTCTCAGTGGGCATTACAGTCAACAATATTAGAAAAAAAGTACACCACTGACTTGTAGTATTTTTTTTATTTTTTCGAATCAATCAACTGAAAATACAACTTTTTGTCGCTTGTTTTTTTTCATTTCTAGTTTTGTTTTGGGGAAAAAAATCATGCTACTTTGCTTATCATGAATACGTGCTTTGGAAACCAGCTGACAGTGATAGTGTTGTCATATAAGTGAAAGATGAAGTTGTTAATTACCAGAGATTTCATCATTGAAAATTTCACTAACTTTGAAATGGTTGACATGTACTTTATTGATGGATTGGTAAATGGATATGCGAAAGAAGCACGGAGAATTTACCCGGACAGATAAGTCAACAGAGTAATTTCATGTGCTGAAACATTCAAAACATACAATTGTATGTGAAACTGGAAGTTTTAATAAAAATGTAGGTGGTGGAAGACCGGAAACTGTAACAACGCCTGAACTAGAAGAAGCTATACTCGATGTGATAGAAGAAAATCATTCAAATAATACCAGAAAGATTGATTGCACTATAGCTGAAAGTAAGCCTAAAAATCATATGGACAGTTCTAAAAAGAAACAGCGGGTCCAAACTCTACTGCCTTGGGATTTTCACCCCAGGTGGTTGATTTATACGATGGCACAAACTAATAATTTCTCTTAAGGATGAAACAAATTTTTCACGTGATGCTATTGTGAACTTTCACAATGAACATTTTTGACCCAACGAAAATAATAATAATTATAATAATAATGAAAGAGAGCTGGGAACCTGCTCATCGATAGATGTGTAATGCATGACTCGATACAATATAAGCGTAACCTCTATGGCCTGGATCGATTACCGTAAGGCATTTGATACAATTTTGCATGAGCTCATCTTGCATTTGCTCAGATACCTTACAGTATCCGACAAAATAGTGAGATGCATTTAACAACTGGTACCACTTTGGCGAACTCGCTTCACCATAACATCTCGTCAAGAAAGAGTCCAAACAGAGTGAATCACTTTCAGAAGGGGTATATTTCAGGGTGATTCCCTCAGTCCCCTTCTTTTCTGCATCTCACT
>WOGO01006266.1:0-11863 GCA_015342085.1 Leptinotarsa defecta
TGTTAAAAACATTCTTTTTTAATTGTACTTTACTATATGTTTATATGAGGATTAGGCAGTGTTTGTCCCTACCGAACTACTAGCGCTGCTAGTGAGTAATTTTTCGTACTTCAGGAAAAAGGTTCATTTGTATTATTACACACAACCACAAAAAAGTACACAATTTTCAGTGGTTGATGTACCTACACTTTCCAAATAAGCATAATATAGATTAAAAATTCCCTATTTTATTACACAGGAGTACTTTTGTCTAAAATAACATTCTCTCCCGAAAAAATAAGTTTGCATGGAAACCTGTAAATAATTTGATGGATGTAGCCGTTACTATGTGGTGGCAAATCATAATGAAGAAACGAAAAATGAAACACTACATGTTTTTTACCACTTTTATTTGTAACTAACGTTACTGCAGTTTATTTTATGAGTTTGAAAATGTCCGAATAGAACGAAACTGCAGTAACGTTAGTTACATATACAGTGTGGTAAAAAAACATAGAAAATCTGTTTAAATCTGTTCAAAATCTGTTTTTCCGTTAATCAGCTGTCGTCCCCATACAAACGACAACTCTCAGAAGTTTAGAAACTTGTGCGAGCTAAGGACTAACGAGGTCTTATCTTTTAACGTGTTCCGTTTCATTTTTCTTTTCTTCAACCCGTAAATAATTTATCTCTCTCATTTCCTCAAAACCTCTTGCTCTGAGTAAACTATCAGTGGCGGTTCCGTGAAAAAGAGTTTCATTTCGATTGTAAATATATTGAAAATATCAAAAATGCAATTATAAAAATAAAACTATTATTTTCATAGTGAAAAAATAATACTCTCAGTCAAAAAAAAAATTATTTAGGATGAATATTAACAGAAATGAAAATTTCATAATTCAGGTTACTGATGAGAGAAAGAAGAAAGTTACAGTATTTTCATAAAATCGTCAGTTATAAATTACATGAATTATTCTGATAACGAAATGACTCAGATATCTGAAACAACATGTATCTTTTTATGGATGGACTGGCCTGTTACTTGATGGAAGTTAATAACACCATACATAATAATAATTACACAATTTTCACAAACATTTTAATTTCATATCTACCAAAGAAGCTACTGGATTAGCGAAACGCGTCTAGAAATTGAAATGTTTGTGAAAATTGTGTAATATTATCATGGATGAAATGTGTCTTTACAAATGTGGTAACTGTGCTTATGGTTTCGATATAATACAATAAACACGGTGTGGATTTCTTGGTAAAGAAAAGTTTTGTTTTTCTACTTCTCCATCTTCATATACAAAAAATATGGGAAACTTCCAAAGGAAGGAAGAAAGCATTTAATTTCAAAATAGATTTCTTTAAAAAATGTGTAGATCATGCATAGACGTTACTTTCAGACACAAACTGGAAGAAAAAGCCCTTTGGAAACAACTACTGTCATATAAACATTGAAATATACAAGAGAATAAGTACTTTCGAAATAAATTCTTTCATATGAACATTGAATTATACAAAAACACTTTTCTCTGTTCAGTTCCTTATGAAATCATATCAGATTTCATTCACAAAAAATTGGTACTCAATATATCAGTAGTATATATGAAAAAGATAAAATTTCACTTACGTGGAACATTGTCATCGATGTTTTGGAATATTTGTTTGCCTTATTTCCACAGCACCAATCTGAATAACATTACAAGATGCACTCAATTCCTTAATAACATTAAATACGACTTTATGTCACGAATGAGTTGAATCTTCTCATGTCACGATGACAGAACGAAATGACACTCATTCGCTTATTTGATTCAATTCCAGCTATAGGAATCTTGCTTAAATTGAAAGGGACAAGCTTTCAGTAAATATTAATTTTTGGAAAGGAAAGGTTTGGGCTTTCTACCTTATATGAAAATACTTTATACAAAGATGGGGAAGTAGAAAGCCAAAACCTTTCAAAAAAATATCTCCTGAAAAAATACCCCTTTCAATGTAAACTGTGTATATTATTTGGCCATTGAAACTTCATAAGAATATTATATTCCTATTTTCAAGTACCTATTCATAAGAGATTTTATTCAATTATCATTAAAAAAAAATATATTAACTTATTACAATAAAGCCTTGTATTACCATACAGAAATATATGTATATCATACATGCAACGACTTATTTTCGGAGGTCTTACAAAGAATGTAATGTCACCAGTGAAAAATAAATTAGAAATTTAAAGTACAGATACTGATTCTACCATTATGAAACGTCACTGGTAAACTGATCAACTTTGACGTTTGTCACTGTCAAGAAGCCAATTTCCGGAATCACAATCCACAACCAATCAAAAATAGAAGAAAACATTGATGACCCATTATTATTTTAGAACAAATTTGTTTATTTCTCAATCAATACATGCCATATATACATCATTGAGAAAATATAACAATCCGACAACAGTGGTTAAGTCAGAATGATTTGACATTTATGATAATCTTTGACAATTAGTTGAAATGAAACAGTAGTTGTGTTATTATATTTAGGAATTATTATTGGGTTTTCATATTTGCGTTTTTTATGAATACCTGAGACATGGCTTCATTAGATGGATTAAGTGACATAGATTTATTGAAGAATGAATTAGAACGATTAACAAGGGAATTAGACCAGGCTAGTAGTGAAAAAGTTCAATCTGCTCAGTATGGCTTGGTTCTACTGGAGGAAAAGAAAGAACTTCAACAAAAATGTGAGGAACTTGAAGCGCTGTATGAAAATTCCAAACACGAATTAGTCATAACACAAGAGGTAAATCCATCCTAAATTACTTTCAAATCTATTCTACCAGTATTTATAAAACTTTTTTAGGCTCTAGCCAAATTCCAGTCTAGTCATAAAGTAAGCACCAAAACAGGTATAGAAACTGAAGAATCTTTGATTACTGAGTCAGCAGCTAGAGAAACATCTCTACATTCTCAAATAATCGAATTGGAAAATGAGATCAAACAGTGCCGGCATGAACTGGAACGAGTTACCGCAGAACGAGATCGTATGTTACAAGAAAACAATGATATGGGAAAAGACAAAGAAGATCGAGGTATGGAATGCAAAAAGTTGAGAATGGAATTAAGAGAAGTTAAATTCCGAGAAAATCGTCTCATAACAGACTACTCTGAATTGGAAGAAGAAAATATTGCACTGCAAAAACAAGTTTCTGCACTGAAGAGCTCTCAGGTAGAGTTTGAGAGTTTGAAACATGAAACACGAAGATTACATGAGGAAATGGAACTAATGAATCTTCAGTTAGAAGAACTGACAAATTTGAAAAAGATTACTGAAAAGCATATGGAAGAGGCTTTAGAATCGTTACAGAGTGAAAGAGAGGCTAAATACGCTTTGAAGAAAGAACTGGATCAACAAATAAACAGAGAATCTTTTTATAACATAAATAACTTAGCTTACAGCATCAGAGGCATGGCTGAAGAAACAAATGTTGTGAGTGACTGTGAAGAAGATATTCCCGGTCTCAAACACTTCGAAGCTACTCTTTGCAAAGAGAAGAACTCAGAACTTGGTTCGCCAGATGGAAAACAAGTTGATCTCTTCTCAGAAGTCCACCTGAATGAACTAAGAAAACTAGAGAAACAACTTGAGTTGCTGGAGAAGGATAAAAGTTCTCTCACTCAAAGCCTGAGAGAAAATCAGGGGCTAGTTGAAAAAAGTCAAGGAGAACTGCAGGTATTCCTTGCACGTCTCACCCAAATGGCAGCACATGTGGATTCACTACATCATCTATCACAAACAGTAGACAAAAACCTGGCAAAGCCTATAGATGAAGCTACAAAGGTTCTCGCTCAATACCAACAATGGTTCAAAATGTCTTGCAGAGAAATCGAACAACTCAAAAGGGATATAAGAGAACTTGAAAAACTTACTAATGTATCTGATGCTACCTTACAACTCAGAAATGAAATCACCAACCTCAAAAACAAGCTTTTAGATGCTGAACAAAAGTGTATGGACCTTAACGGGGATCTGAAAATCTTGAGAGAGTTTGCAAGTGAAGCAGGAGCTTCCTTAGATGAAACTCAAAATAATGTCCAGACTGTTTCTGAAGAATTGGCTCAGTTATATCATCATGTGTGTACTGTCAATGGACAGACACCAACCAGGGTTGTGCTTGATCATGAAAAGGAAGGACTGACCCCAAGTGAGTGTAACATATTTACAAAAATATTACAGGTAGTAAGATGAATAAATACATTGCATCCTACAAAGCAGAATGCCTGCTGGTGTGTAAGGAATTGAAAAAGCCTTAAAATTGAAATTACCATCTTGAAAATCTAAAACTGAAATATTACTGTTTATAGGACGAAGTATTCATAGAGGGAAATATTCAATGAATAACTTGTTTCACAAGGAACAGATATTATATAAGAAGTTAATCATATGTGTACTTTCCTTATTTCACGGCATCTGAATCCACTAATATATTTTCTAGGTTGGTTCATGCAATACTGCTTTCACTTGAAAGTAATTCCTTGATTTGTAAGATATGTTATGACTTGATAATCATTATCTTCATCATTTGTTTTGATTTCAATGTTCTTTATTTCTTGCTTTTTTGCGGTATTCAACTTTCAACAAACTAAAAAATAAACAAAGCTGAATCAATAGAAAATCTGTTCAAGTGTAAAGAAGGGCAAACTGAAAAGTTCACCCTGAAAAGTTACTGTGTAATGTAAACCACTGAGGAGTCAAATTAGTCGGTAGTTTGTATTTTGTCTACAAATTGAATGAACTATGAAAAAAGTTGAAATTTATATACTTAGCTCTCTTTAGACGGTCAACGTTTCGGAAAGTAACCTCTTTTCATTCTCAAAACTCAAAAATTAATGTTTGACCTTTGACGTTTCTCAAAGGAAATGTACCTGTTTTTCTCAGGTATTTTTACAAGTCAATTTTTGGGTTTTGAAAATGGAACACGTAGAAGTATATTTCCTTTGAAATTTGTCAAAGGAAATATAGGTACTTCTACGTCAAAGGCAATATACAGTTCTTCATCTGAGGTGATTTAATAAGTGATTTTTTTGTTTTGAGAATGGAAAGGGTTCACTTTTTCAAATGTTAACAACGTCTAAAGAAAGCACATAGGTGAAAAATACATGTATAAAAGTAACTCGAGTAATGGCCGTAATTTCACTAACATTTGATATGAATTTAGAAACACTGTAAAACTTCATTTTACATAATACAATTGTATTCTTCCTGTATTCTTGTTCTGACAGTTTTTTTTTGAGGTCGATTTAATGAAGTTTTGAAATTAATATGCACTTTATATTACGAAACAAAGACTTTATATTTGGAATTTTGTTAAAGAGATATTTTTTTTAATAATAATAATAAATTTTATTTAATCTTCAGAAACACATACAGTTTATCGATACGTCAACAAAGAATATCTGAAATAGTCTAAAATTAAAAACATTACAGGTTATTAGTTTAAAACAATATTCATTTAGTCTTTAGGAAACATAGTCAATACAGGATAACATAAATAACATAAATATTTGATTGAATAGTTATGTCGTATATTAATTCATGTACACTTTGGAACGTGATTTGAAAGGGAGAAAGTCTCAGTAATAGTGCCCTCAGAGTCATTTTTGAAACTTCGATTTTCCTTCGAAATGAAGAAATTTGGGTGTTACTTTCTGATGAACATTCAATATTTTTATGGAACTATGGAATAATATTGATTTTATAATTTTTTTTTTTCAGAATTTGTAAAGGCATATATGTAGGCAAAATTTGTGAATACCTCAAGTTCTGACTAATTGAACTCATCAGTGGTTGATATTATGCAGTAATTTTTTGGGGTGAAATTCCCATTTTGACCTTCATTACATTTCAACATATTTTCTATTTATTTTTCAGAAAATGGAAGGTTAAATTCACAAAAAAGTATATTTCAAAGATTATTTCTTTCTCATTGTTAATTGTCGAAAGTAAAAATGAAATATACATCAACTCTAAATAATAAAATATTTCAAATTGACCTACACTAATATTTATTCCAAAATATTGAGAGAACACCTTTAATTGTCCAATAGACAAAAATAATCAACCCCTGATAGCTTCGCTAGAGAAACGCCAAAAATATTTTTTTCACAGTTCTGCTATCTGGGAATCTGTCCAAATATAAAGTTTCAATTTCTTCTAATAATGAAACTTTTATAAATTTTTTTCAGTGACTGAAACTGCTCCACCTATTGGTGAAATGTCCAAAATAGAATTGCTCAGAAATCGTTTGAAAAGTGACATACCTTTGCATGACTTGGAAACTCTGAATGACACTGCAGTGTTAGCAAGAAATGTTTCAACTATAGTTGATCAAATCAAACATCTTCGAAATGCCATTGAAAGCACCATTGAGCTTTCGAAAGTCAAGAGAGAAAATCACGAGGGATCATATGAATGTAAGTCATTTTTATATTGTTAATAATACTACTTGAACAATGTTAGAAAAATATATTGATCATTTTTGTGCCTTTCAACATTGGTAATGGATGTTACTTACTTCACTGTAAATTTTTTTCAGCCTTACGTGATGAAAACAGTGAGTCAGAAATACAGGAATTACAAGAGCAAGTCATCAGACTGAAGAGTTTGTTGTCCACGAAACGTGAACAAATAGCCACACTTAGAACCGTCCTGAAATCGAATAAAAACACAGCAGAAGTTGCATTAACTAACTTGAAAGGCAAATATGAGAATGAGAAGACAATTGTGTCTGAAACCATGATGAAGCTCAGAAATGAACTCAGATTGCTTAAAGAAGATGCAGCTACTTTTTCAAGTGAGTGTTTTCAGGTTTCAAACCATTTCATTGTTTTCATTGATCTAGAAGAAATTCAATTTCTACCATTATCATACTTGAGCTATTTTTCTAATATTCAATATATAATTAAAAGACAAAATCATTTTATGTGTATACATACTATCACTTCTTTCACCATGTGTATCATCAATCAAGTTACATCATCAGAAGATGTCGAAGGTGATACAAAAATTATCATCTGCAAAACATGACTCAAAAAACGGTGAAATAGTTCTGGTGTCAAAATTGTTTTTGCAAGATGATACCTCAAATGTATATTTAAATGATAATGATGATGAAGTAAATGAATCAAGTTTGTGAGGATGTACATTTTTTGAAATGATGGTATTTCAAAAAATATTGCAGTCTCAAATATTTCGTTCATTTATAAATGTTAGGGATAGTTAATCACATTCAATAGATTCTACATCAGGTCTATAAGAATGTTATATTGACTTCTATGTAGGTGCTAAAGTTCAAACTATTAATGGAATATAATCAGTAGGTAATTAAAAATGTACATTATGTACTCATTTGCCAGATATTATATATATGAATCACAGAATTTGTGAAAAAGATGAATAAACCCGTGGTAAATTTCCAACCTTCAGATCTGATTTGTTGCATAGTGCCACTTAAAAGGGTACTAAACCGGGTGGTCGGTAATCAAAATTTTAAAATTCAGTAGACAGGATCAACCTGATCTCTGCTCTCCAAGACATTTGATATTTTTTAATTGTTAATAGAAAATTAATGTTGTTATTGATGTTTCAAAGTGTTGCTTCAACATAATAGAGAGGTGAAATGATATGACAAATCTTCATATATCCTCCAAGAAAGTGATGTCTGTTCTCAGGGAGTAATTATACAACACCAACAGTCTGTAAATCATATCTAAAAGGGTGCATTCATATAATTAGTAAAACTGAGAGATCAGAACGTTGCTTTGAGAAAAATTCTACTTTAACTTGGATTTTCATATAAAAAAATAGAAAACACTTTAGATAATTTTGGATTTGCGACAGTTCCCGAGTTTTTTTTGATGAGAAAAGGTTAATGAGATTAATATTTAATACAGGTTTTTCAAATGTGCCACTTTTGCCCATAAAAATATCGATATATTTGTCACAAATTTGGATATTCATGGTAGATATACCCACAATGGAAACCTTTCAAGAATTCCTCCGAATAAAAATACTCATTTTAGATGCTTCCCATTAATTATTGCAATAAACTGTTGTATTAACTTACCATCATCTATCAGATAAAGCGAGTCAGAAATACACTTTCTCCTGACATTTTGAAAACATTTGGTAGTAGAGCTTCTTCTCGGATTGTGGCTTATTAATATTTTTTATATGAATTTCTGTGTTATGAAAGTTTTGTTGACATGAATTATATCTATTGCCTTTTTGTAATGACCTTTTTTTTTGTTGAAAAATATAACAGGAGTTTTATCCCAACACCAAACCGTTATTTTTAAAACCTCGACATGTGTTTCAATCACCAAGTGATCATCCAGTAATATTCATTACTACACCAAAGGTTCCGAATAGTGCATCAAAAGTGGGTTTTTGTTGTTCAGTATTTTCCTATTTTATTATGACTTAGCACATGTGCTCAGTAGCGTGACCGGATCTCATAGAGGGGGGAAACATGTTGAAATTTTGTTCGTCTGGACCCCACAAAATAATTCCCCTTTCCAGATATTGAGATAGCCGAAATTTGACCTCGATTAAACGACGTTAATCCATGTCGCTCGTCGCTCAGAGTTTGAAAAAAATCCAAATTTTTTTGTCAAAAAGCTGACATATGGAGCCAGAATGGTAAATAATAAAAACACGCTTAATGTATCAAAAGAAAGCTAATGTTGTTCTTCATAATTTATATTTTATACATTATTGTTATTTTGAGTCAAACCAAGTTACAACAGCCTTTAGCCCCAAAATGTGGTAGATTTTCATTTTTTTGGTATATTTTTGAGTTTAAAGTGATAATATAATAAAAAAACAAGTAATAATGATAAGTCAAATAAATAGAATTTAAAAACGTCAGTAAGACATTATTTGATAATAAAATTATACCCAGCCCATATTTAAAATAGAATGTATGTTTATATCATTCCCTCTGTATATAGATTTTCTTTTCGGTGTATGTGATGTCTGATAATATTTTTAGTTGAATCAAGTTTGTTAGTAAGAAGATTTTGATTCAACTTAAAATATTATCAGACATCACATAAACTGAATAGAAAATCTATATACAGAGGGAATGGTAAAAACATACATTCTAAATCTAACAATAAGTCTAATGATATTTTGCAATATTGTCACATTCTTCACCTCATCCAGACATTTTTAAGAGATTCCTCAATGTGTGGCACAAGATAGACAAAGGAAAAAATGACACAGGTATCAGTGACAATCTAATACAAAAGCAGCTAACTCCAGAAGTGTTGCAAATGTTACTGCTGAATTCGAGACCAAATTAACGAGCCACCCCAGAGGTAACTATGAGGAGCTATTGCAGTTGATTCTCGTATTTGTTGGATCACTAAACGGCAATATATATACTGCTTAAAAATTTTCATTTTTTGTCATCAATTTGAGATGTCTAAATAAGAAAGCTCTGTGTGTGCATTTGAGTTTTCCTAGTTGAAATTTATTGTAAAACTTGAGTCAATGCTCCCCAAATAAAGATTTAGGTATTTTGCATAGTCTATGAATGCAGAGTTGGTGGGATTATCTTTTTTTAATCCCACCATTATAGACGATGAAAAGTTTTTAATGGCTAATAAATTGCTCAGTAGTACAGAGGAACCATCAGAGCACGCTGAGGTTGTAAATTCAAGAGTAAGGAATGAAAAATTAAAAAAGGTAGTTGATGGAAGATTGGTAAATTTACTTACCAAAGAAACGTTTACATTATTTGACCGATTTGATATAAAAACAGATTTACTAAGACAACATCCAAACATCTGGCCTCAAAATAATGACTTCCAAGAAAGATTGAAAATTGTCAAGACATTTAAAGTAGGTAATGATATGGCTGAGCTTGGTGTTAAATTAATAACCTACTTTAACAACCTTCTGATGAAAGATGAAGAACAAAAGCAATATGTCCTGCAAGTTGTAAGCAAATGTTGAACATTATATCCCGACGTTTCAAAAACTACTTCAACAAAAGCTCCAGAATAGATTAGATAACTATGTAAATTAATCAACTTATGTACTATGTCTGTATATTTTCTGTGTCTGTTTCGTATGTATTATATACCCGATTTTTATATTTTAAAATAAAAAATGTCAGTATAACTTGTTTTTAGTATATTTTCACTTTGAACTCAAAAATATACAAAAAAAAATCAAAATTTACCACATTTTGGGGCTAAAATCTGTTGTTACTTGGTTTGACTTGAAATAATAACAATTATGTATAGAATATAAATTTTTAAGAACAACATTAGCTTTCTTTCGAGATATTAAGCGTGTATTTATTATTTGCCGTTCTGGAGTTATGGCTCCATATGTCAGTTTTTTAGCCAAAAATTTGGGTTTTTTCAAACTTTGAGCGACGAGTGGCACGGCTTAACGTGGTTTAATCGAGCTTAAATTTCGGCTATCTCAATATCTGGAAAGGGGATTCGTTTTGTGGGGTGCAGACGTACAAAATTCCAACATCGATTTTTTGCGGTCACCCTAGTGCTCACTGTACCAAAGTGTCAAATAGATAAATATAAAATATACATAAATAATATTGATTATAAAGATCTGACTCAGCTCCAACAAAACCACTCTGTACATTTTCATGATGTCTACCAAAAAAAAAAATATATGCAGGGATGCATATTTACTGTTGGTAGGTATAAAGTACCAAAGGCATTAGGCCACTGAGTTTTTTTGGCATTATCTTATACACTATAACAAATTATTATATATATTTAACAGTTCAAATAGTTGATTACATAGGTGCTTAAATTGTTGAGTATTCTTAATCAAATGTTTGAACCAACGAAATGATCATCAGTTATGTATAAATATTAAATGGGCTGGATTATGTGACATTTCAAACTATAGAATACAGCTGTGAATATAATATTATTTAACGTGTTTAACTGATCAGTCACTGAGAAAATTTCCTTTTTGTACCTTGTGAAGGTCCCAATACAAATAGAGCATCAAGTACCTTTTAAGTTCATGCACTTGCATAAATGCCTTTCACATTATATAGGCATGAAAAAGTAGTTTGTCATGGACTACATTTACACAAAATCTCTATGGAGGTATGATGTTATAAAAACCAACATTATTGCCTACGTAAACTCCATTTTCATCTAAAGATATCGAATTCGCTTGATAACACTAAATTTTGGAAAGAAGATTAGTGTTGGATTTGTCGAGTCTTATAGATACCCACTTTGGTCGAGAAATGGAAATAGAAAGTCAGAACGTAAATTTCATTTCAAAATGGCTACCGGCTTGACTTTCTAAGAAAGAGGAAAGAAATTTAGCTTGTCCAAAATGGCTACTTGAAAACTCCAAACATGCTAACATGTTTCAATATATTGTAATCAATGTAGACATTTTTTGTTTTATTAATTTCACTCATAGAATCTTGAAATAGGGTTCCAAAAAGAACCTGCCATTATAAAAGGTAATTTTTCAAAGTTTTCCATTTCATAGGAAAAATAGCTCAAAAGTTTGATCACACTTCATATGCCAATTTTACGAACAAATAGTCAAAGGTGTTATGTTGGCAGTGGTAATATGATTAACTCTTTTTGGGCTTTCTACTACTCCATCTTGATACAAAAAACAAGGATGAGGGAATCTTCCAAGGAAAAGAAGGAAGTAAACAATTTAAAAATAAATAACTCTATACATGGATGTGTAGATCATGCAAAGAAGTAACTTTCAGACACAAACTGAAAGAAAGTCCTCCTGAAACAGCTACTCTCATGTAAACATTGAATTACACGAAAGAAAAAAATCCTTTCGAAACAAA